>DWPV01005811.1:0-12042 GCA_018251915.1 Urbanus proteus proteus
CTATTTTCACCTTTGTAATTAATAATAATTATGAAAACAAAGTTCTCCAAAACTATAATGGCGGCGAATAACACACACAATGACAATTGACAAGATCGCGATCATCACGAGATTCGCGCCTAACGATGACAGTACGTTTTTTTTTCTTAAAATTATTTTACGGCCATGGATCTAAGTCCTTTACAGCCAATCTTCATTTATAATGTTTCTTTGTGTCTTATCATAATGGATATTATATCCATATGGAAGATGACGATGATGAGATGTTTCCATATAGAAGATGATGAGATGGGTCCAGCAAAGTGGTAGGGACTTTACTATGACTTCTTCATAGTCTTGGAAGCAACACGAAAAGACACCTCTCGCTGCATCATATCACTTTCCCACACGCGTGCACGTTATCGAACACTTTACGATAAAAATCCCACCATTTTTACACATAAAATACGACTATACACAAGTTTAGACAAATAACATTGTACAACGAAACGGCTCTTCTCGCGTTCCCTCCAAAACTCAGACTGCACATTAATAATGATACAGACAAAAATTAATTTATGAATATTTAAAAATAACACAGGAAAACTTGTCATAGGTAAAATTATCATAATGCGCCTTCTATATGGATTATTTTTTTTAAATAATTTGACTAGAGATTGGTTTATCAAAATTATATAGTTTGGACTTAATGGTAATTCAAATCGAAATCGGTATTGGAGAAATGACAATATATCTGCCGAGTATTAAAAGTCATACTAAAGTCGATCTTTGGAGCGTCTTACCTTCTGGCCCTCTCTTACGCTGCCGCAATTATAGCATAAAGACAGTGGGCAAGGAAATTCGAGTCTTGCGGATATCTACTTTATCCGGGCAATTCCCAGGTGGGAAATACTCCTCAATCCACTACTTCCACTACGCTTATATTTTTAATCCGGATATTAGTATTCAATTTTGGTTCGGGCCAGATAATTAATATTCCGCTCATCCAAAAGTGCCTTTTGATGAACATTAAGAGACCAAGCACACTAAAACTATTAGTTAGCTTGCTTATCGGAATGGATTCAATAGATCACAGTCCTGAGGTCGGCCACAGATACTACGATTAAGTTGGAACGCCTCGGATAAGTATGTCTCCCTTATCACACACTCTAAACCAGAACACAGCAGTACTGAACACTGCTGTTATTAGGCAGAAATAAGTGTAGCGCCGCGGGATTCGAATCAAAATGGGATCGACCACCTTTAAAATGTACTGATTTATATGTGTGTTCCTATGCTACTTCCTCTTCCTTCTCTATTTTCCGTGATAAGCACTATTGTGCTTATCACGTAAACACGAACATTATTATGTTCCATTCTCCAATAAGTCACACAAGTTCACGTAACACTAACAACTAATACCATGGTTATATATTCAGTAACAAGGTTGACATTATATTGATTCAACCACATACAAGTCCTGTCGTCGGTCGTCGATATGATACGCCTGCTTTTCTCGTTCACTTGTCTGTTTGTTTCATGGCTTGTATGGAAGCCTCGTTAGCAGAACGTTCAAAAATAAAACAGCCACATTACAGAATACCAATATTATATGTATTCTGTGTGTTGTACTTCATACTTGTGAATCTTATTATGATCATTGAGTTGAGTTGAGTATCACTCTGCAATCTCTGGTCTGCAAACGTCATGTCATTGATTTGATTGATTGTCATAGACATGACAGATTGTTGTGCTTATTTTGCATAGTTTCAAAACTAAATCTTAATTATGCACCCGAAAATTACTGCAGCATCGATGTAAATTAATTGCGCCCTGTTGCCGAATCACGTGTTCCGTGTAGAAGTCGCTAAAACCAGATTGCAAATGTCAATATGTCAGGATCTTGGTCTTAACTTCCAACAGAGAATGGTAAGAGAAAACCCGCATAATAATACCTCAAGTTTTCTTATAATGTGATCTAAATTGTTATGTTAACTTATAATGACAGTTTTATTTATTGTTTATTGATTTGTTTCGTATTTCTCGAGTAAATTTCGCCGCTCCCCTAATGTTACTAGAATCGAATCACCAGTTCAAAGTTCGTGTATACTTGTTCCAGGGCGCAAATATATCACAACTAGAGAGAGATATTGGATCAGAGCAGTTCCCGCCGAACGAGCATTATTTTGGTTTAGTTAATGTAAGTTGGTTTCCCGTTTAATAAGGTTTTTTTCCATGTTTTTCCTGTTTTGCATGCCTCATGAGTAGATCAGATTTATGAGCTTTGTGGCTTTATATGAAGTTGAACGCAGATGTCCAGGGTGGCTGTGATCACATGCTATTATACCATCAGGTGGATTCCATTATTTGCTCCCTACAAAAATCCCATTATATTCCCATATTATGTTTCTCCTGTGTATACCTGCATTAAATCGCTTAACATGGAGAATAGAATAAGGCATCCCTTATAACGTTAAAAATTCGAAAGAAAAAATTAAGTATATAATGCTGTATAATGGAGTTGTAGATATGAAGTGCTTTAAGAATAATCAAAGATAGTACAGTTTAAGATATTGGATATAAATTGATTAAATTCTGTATCTACCCAAACATTCTAATCTTAAGATTTTTTTAATCTATCATTATGATTTTAGTATATCTTATTGTAGTTTGTCTAATTGTAGTTTTAGTATATCTAATTGTTTCTATATTTTTATATTTTTGGAAAAACGAATATGCATGCAGTCCATCTGATCATAAGTGGTCACTACTGCCTGTGATTACCCAAGAGGAACCCTAGATAAGATTAGAATCCCACTTGAAATCGACCACTGTAAATAAAGGGCCTAAAGGGCTAAATTGGGAAGCCTTTAACATGTACCTGCAGTAGAAACTCAATTAATTGGACTAATTGTTGTCATTATGCAACCTCATATTCTCATTTATAATTATTGAGTTTGTTCTGGTAGGTAGTCCAGATAACCCTGAATTTGTATCTCAGTTAATATCGGGTTTCTCCTGTATGTTGAGTTCAGCACTCCTTACCAACCCGAATACCATAGCGCCTAACACTGCTGATAGTATACAGAAAAAGGTGTCACTAAAGCCACTCAAGTCGTACCAAAAAGGATTCTTTAATATTCTACAATATAAACAAATTGACATAACAACTGTCTGTAATTACTTGGACACTAACAGCCAATTATTTTCCTCCTCAACCCACTGTATGTAAATGATGGAAATAAAAATTTTATAAATGTGGACTATGAATAAAATTGTATACATTTTCTTAATTTCAGTTTGGCAATACCTGCTACAGCAACTCAGTGCTCCAAGCATTGTATTTCTGCCGACCTTTTAGAGAGAAAGTTCTAGAATATAAGGCCAAAAATAAGAGGACCAAGGAGACACTTCTTACATGCCTCGCAGACTTATTTTATAGCATCGCAACACAGAAGAAAAAAGTTGGGTCTATAGCACCCAAGAAATTTATCGCTAGATTAAGGAAAGAGAAAGGTAATATTGATTGAATACTTATGGTACTTGATACTTTATGGTAATTATTATATTTGTTTATGTGTATGAGACAGTGAGGAGTAATGTTCTTATCACTAAGGGAGATATATAACACATGTTATAATGTATATGCGTAATAAAGTTTATATTAATGACAATTGTCACCATCATCAACCATGATCAGTCATAAGTTGCAGACAGTCAGCTATGGTCAGTGACGACAAGTGGTGACCATCTGTGACCATCTGTGACTCCTTCACCGAAAAGTAAAACTGAGTTTAATTGTAGCTTTGCCACACCTACACATTTCTTATAGGTGTCTATACAGTGTAGCTGCAGGTGACAGTGGCATTTATTATAGTGATTAGTAACTACTTACAATGATTTTTGCATAATAAATAAATAATTAATTCCATTAAATAATAATAATTTCCTTTAAATAACAGTTTTTTTTTGTAAGTTTGCATTGTATTATAAACATGAACTTGAATCCTTAGATTCTAAATACTTAATACTGTCTTAAATTCTATTAGAATTTTATTATTATAAATATTCCAGTACACTTCAGGAGATCTTAAGTTTGCTTGATAGTCTTCTGTCAACGAAAACTCAAGATTAGATCAAAACTTGATTACTGGTTGTTTAGATTAGATAAAATAATGTCTGTGTTATATAAATTACATATATCAACATGGTTAAGTATAGCAAAAGTTTAAAAAATATGTGAGTGCATACCAATGTACACAAATAAGTCTAATCTTTATATTATACAGAGTGAATTTTTCAAGTGCATGGATGAAGGACATCTCTGAGTAATGTCTGTATGTTTAAAATCTGTTGGCAACAAAACTACAGAATTCAAATTGTGGGAATACAAATATATAAATAATATAAATTTTAAGTTAGCGTTTCTACGTGTATCAAAAGTTATTACTATTTAAAATCATGAGTAACATTTTTATTATACTTATTTGCATTCTACCGTAGTTATAAATTATACTTATTTATATTCTATCTTAATTATATTCTACCGTAGGATAATAAATTTTAGGATAAAAAAGGTATTTATATTGTACATATTTCACTGACTCACGGGCAAACTACTAAAACCAAAATGCTAGAACTATGTTCAGATGGAGAGCTAGTAATGAATAAATATACTTGGTTCCTCACCCTTTATTACAATGTTATAATGTAATGAATAAGATTTGGTCAGATTAAACCCCAATTAACAAGATTGTTTGAAGTACAATTGAATGACGGTATAAGTTCCAATTAAAGAAAGATCTCAGTGCATGTCTAAATTTCATCATTAAAGACGTGGTCTCAGGTTCGATTCCCGGCCGGACAGCTATCTGAATGAGTTTAGATATCTGTTCTGGATCGGGGTGTTTGTGTATTTGTCTTTCTTTGTGCATGGCACCTACGACACTGGAGAAAATCCTGCTGTGGGGCTATTAGTGTAGTTTAAAAAAAAACAATTTAATTTCGTATTTACTTATTGTTTATTAACATGACTAGTATATTAAAATTATTAGCCATGTAGTATATATACAATATATATACATATTCAACAAGCTGTGTTTTTTTTTTGTTACAGAAGAATTTGACAATTATATGCAACAAGACGCCCATGAGTTTTTGAATTTTTTAATCAATCACATCAATGAAATTATTCTAGGTAAGTTTTTTTATCTTGTTGAATTTTTAAGCTAAATAAGTAGTATGGAATTAGGATTATTTATTAGTGGTAACTACAGAGTAACTTATTGACAGTAACGGTGTCCATATAAACTATAATAACCAAAAAATAATAATGGTAATTTAATTCCTGACCCTATACTAGTCTTATAAGTTTAAAGTGTGTGTGGTATTGTATCTAATGTAGTAGTGCTCAGGTCGGCGCTTAAACATTTGATGCACTGCTTGAATAGTTTACAAACCCTTGAGCTACTGCAATTTTTTTTATCTATATCTGCCTATATATTTTATTTTCTTTTTTATTGCTATGTATTATTATTTTATACACTACTCACTACGATTACATCTTTAATATGTAGACATCCAAAGAATGCGAAAACTCTTCTTTTTATTTATCTATTATTTGAGGTAACTTCTCCAATCTCTGTAATTTTTATGTGACAGTGAATATATGTTTTGAGTATTGTTATCGCAAGAAAACGAATAAATTGAATGTTTTGTTACCATAGCGGAACGAAACCAGAGTACGTTAAAGGTTCAAAAGAACGCGGGGACAGAGGGCGTGACTTGCAACGGCAGCGTGCCGCACGCCGCCGCAGAGCCCACATGGGTGCACGAGATCTTCCAGGTATGTCTGCCTTGCAAACTGCCTTGCAAATCGCAGATAGATTAATAACTTTGAAATAACGATATAAACTTTTATTTATATAACAGGAACTCATTAAATTAATGTTGATAGTTAATGATAAATTGAATACTGAAACTAAAAGAAATTTTGAACTAGTGATTATTACCCGCTCCTCCTCCAACCTTTTCCAATCAATTCTATATCTTGGGATGCTTGCTATGCCTCATAATTCCTGTCTAATATCTGCCATCCCATCTTTGGTCTATCACTCGTCCTTTACCCTTACGTGTTACACCATCTAGGTACTGTATTATTTAGTTATCTAGATCGAAATCGAAAAGATGTTTAATAGACTGACTGCATGCTTGTTTACTGCTCCTATTTCATTTTTTTCTTATAGTGGAAAATATACTTTCAGGGTACACTAACAAGCGAGACACGCTGCCTTAACTGCGAGACTGTCAGCAGCAAAGATGAGCATTTTTTCGATTTGCAGGTTTGTGTATATCATTATTTTATCTCATATTCTTAAGTAACTGTTCTTTATGTGTGCTATTAGAAGGATCAACCATTACACTGTGGTGTTCATTACAGTAGTAATATTCAATTACTATTAATTACTTGTGTTGTTCATCGTCAACCCATTATTGTCCCACTGCTGGGCAGTGGTCTACTCAGTGAGAGGTATTTTTGGCCTTAGTTCACCACGCTAGTCAAGTGCGAATTGGTAGACTTCACACGCCTTTGAGAACTTTTTTTAAGAACTCAAAGATGTGCAGTTTTCCTCACAATGTTGTCCTTCTCCATAAAGTGAGTAATAATTCATTTCTAATTTTTAATACGCACATAAATCAGAGGTGCGTGCCCGGGATTTGAACCTGGATCTCCTCGATACTACTGTTGTTACAAAGGCATAAAATACAAAAGGTAGGAATGAGCTAACATTGGGTTAATGATGACGATGTGATGGCAGGTGGACGTGGGGCAGAACACGAGCATCACGCACTGCCTGCGGTGCTTCAGCGACACGGAGACGCTGTGCAGCGACAACAAGTTCAAGTGCGACCACTGCACCAGCTACCAGGAGGCGCAGAAGCGCATGCGAGTCAAGAAGTTACCACTCATCCTCGCGCTCCACCTCAAACGCTTTAAGTACATGGAGCAATATAACAGGCACATCAAGGTCTCTCATCGCGTCGTATTCCCGCTCGAGCTGAGACTGTTCAACACGGTGAGTCGTTGGAGCTATTTGCTCATTTTTTTTGTTATAATAACGTAGCTCAAAGACATCTGAGAACAACCTCCAGATAAGACCAAATTCCCACGTATAATCAGCCACAGATACGTTGGTACCTCTGAGGACTAAATTAAAACCGCTTAGATAAGTATGTTTTCCTTCTGACAAGAAAACAGAATGTGCACTGCAAGATTTTAGAGACCGTAGAACCCTTTGAATTAGTCTCTAGCAGCGATACCGCCGCACCCGATTCGGCACTCTCATAATTATGTTGCAATGCAATTTTTATAAAATACTAATAAGACATACGTTGATTGTTCATAAAATATCTATTAAAGCAGTATTTTTTTTCAGTTATTTATTGGTACCTGTTTTTTTTTACTGCATTTAAAACTATAAAAGGCTCCGGCTTAAATCACCGGTATGTTTTCCAGTCCGACGACGCGGTGAACCCGGAGCGGCTGTACGACCTGGTGGCGGTGGTGGTGCACTGCGGCTCGGGGCCCAACCGCGGACACTACATCAGCATCGTCAAGAGCCATGGCTTCTGGCTGCTCTTCGACGACGACATGGTCGACGTGAGTAGCGTCTACGACGCCTGGTCCCGGTTCGATCCCCGGCCAGACGCTCGATAGATACTTACACAACCTGAGTTAAGACTTATTTAGGGTTGATTCTTCTTCAGCCCGACGCCATCCACAACTGGATGTAGGCCTTCTCACTATTTTTCCACATTTCTCGATGACGCGCTGTTTTCATCTAGCCAATTCCCGCCACACGTGCGATGTCATCCGTCCCCCTAGATATTTCACTAATAACATTTCTGTGGCACATTTGTGGTCTCCATTCAGTACCCTTCAAAGTCTATCTGTCCACGGGTAGACGGTTTAATGCTATGTCCTGCTTATCTCCAATTTTAGTTTATCAATATTGTCGCTTATGTCAACCATTTTTTTTTTTTGTTTTGCGCGATGGCTTCTCGGTCTATCAACCATTTTTGTCTTCTTGCGAATGGTGATATTAGGAATACTGTCTCTAAGATGAACTCAATTAGGATTAATTATAAATGCCCTTTTCTAGTAGTGATCACTTACTATCAAGATGGAATTATTATATATTATGATATTAGATCGGTAAAACCCTTGAGCCCCTTAATCCTGTATCCACCCCTAGTTATAAATAAACATGCGGCTTATGAGATCGTCTATACAAATAAATGAAATTGAAGTATTCGTTTGTAATATCAAATAACTAAATTTTACTAAATGCAAATGTATACTTTATACATGATACCTATAACGAAAATGCAATTAGAATTTTTTATGCCTCTCTGTTTGTTAAATATCTACGCTTTTTGACTTTTTAACGCAGGTGAAACCGCAGGAATCGGCTAGTAAATCCATAAATTTCTACTACTAACCATAAAAACGCTTACTGCCCAGTAAACATTCCTCTAGGTATCATTTCAATTATTGTTAGAATAAAATTTGACCTAAAAATGTCTACTTAGAAACTTAATATTTGTTTCTTTCAGAAAATTGATGCCTCAGCTATAGAAGACTTCTACGGCCTAACTTCAGATATACAAAAATCTTCTGAAACAGGATATATACTATTTTATCAATCTAGAGACGCTAGTTGTTAAGTTTTACTATTTATAGTAATTTATATTTTGAATGGTGTTAGGCTGAAACCAATAATATATGAAAAACATAGTTTTGATACATAAATAATTAATTAAAGTTATTATTTGGTTATGCACTTTCACTCAATTTAAGTTTTATTTAGTTATAACAATTAGTATGTTTTGCCTAACACCATTCAATAACATGGAAAGTGATTAAATCATGTTAAAATCATATGCCATATTTGTTAAAGTTAAAACGGCATATTTATTGAAAAAATGTTCAATTCTTATCACAGATTAATTATTGTCATTATTATTCATTTTTTTTTAGATTTCATTCATGTGTAAATAAAAATCATTTCAAAATTAAAGTTGTGATTTTCTCTGACTTTTTGTCTTTATTAAACTAAATAAATATAATTACATTTGTCATCACAATTAACAGGTTAAGCTGTTTAAGCCATTAAAGAAAGAGACAGCGAGAAGTGCTAAGTAGGCGGATCAACACGAAAGACAGTATGATAATATATTCAAAGATATAATCGATGATCTGCAAGTACTGTTACTTTGAGATTGAGGTCCAATTTAATTTGTCATGTCAGTTACGCGTCTCAATCATTTTTCAAAAATGTTCTGTTAATAGTCCAAACAAAAATCTTATGTATTACACTGTACAGAAGGCATAAAATTGGTTGTATAGACATGGTTGTCACAACTATCTATGTTGACAACAAGCAAACAATACAGGTTTCTATGTGGTAACAATACAATTATTGATTTCTGTTGTTTTGGCTACAGCAGTTTCTATGCTAATCATATGCCCCTTCTATCTTCTTTCCATTTTCTGTGGTTTAAACCCTTAATTGTTAATACACACACAAAGTAATAAAAACATCTACAATGTATGGATATGATCTGTAATGCAACATTTCTCTGTAACTAAACACAAAGTAGAACATTGACTTTTAAAAAGAATTCTCTCATGAAATCTCTACTTTGATAAAATATTTCTCAATTTGGAATAAAGTGCTATCGAATTGAATTGTAACCAATTTGCAAAGATGATTCCAATTCAACTGACTTTTACTTATTTCTGCAATTTAGTGATTCGTTAGACTATTACAGAACTAACAGTAATATAGGGTCTATAAAATAAATAACTCAAAACTTTCTTAAAAATAATTTATTCCAGTTAAGCTACAAACTCGTATGGAATAGGCGCGAGAAGAACAGGTTTCTCTAAACCGCTGACAATATGAGCAGTTTTGGGTTGTGCTGGCTGTCTCTTGAGCTTGACAATTTTGCCAGCAGCTTTGGCTTCTTTCAACAGCCTCTCGTTCTCCTTCACACGCCTGAGGAAGTCCTCTCTGCACTTGGAGTGCTTGACGTGCTCAACACGGATGTTGATCCTCTTGGGAATGATCCTGCCGCGGACCCTCTTGTTTACTATGACTCCGAGAGCATGTGCTGTGACATTGTACACTCTGCCAGTCTTGCCGTGATACACCTTGTGTGGCATACCCTTCTGCACTGCACCATTACCCTGGAAAAAAATACAATTATAGTAATATTTAAATATATGAAGTAAGAAAGTTTTTAAGTGAATGAAAATATAAATCATTTTAAATCAGTATGACTAATGTAGGATCTAAATAAAAACTATCTTCTATTAAAATTTGATTTAATAAGTTAAATAAAACTTAAGATTTAAGATATTTAGGAACACACTCATTTAGTCATGTTAGATAATTTCAGGTTTCAAGATTCGCGAATTTTAAATAGACGCTGGACTGCGATTCGCGACAGCAGGCGAAGTAGTCCTCAACGTCTGAGGAGTCTGCTGTGGAAATTCTATAGCTACAATTAATATGGTCGATAGCACTATGAAGGGAATAATCAATGTTCCTGAATCCTTAAACCGCTTATAAACATTTCTAATGTTAAAGGACTAATATAAATTACCAACACTTTATAAACTACGAAACGAAACAATTCACTAAGCACAGTATAAACATACCCTAATGTCAACGATGTCTCCGACTTTGTACACTTTCATGTACGTGGAAAGCGGGATGGTGCCATGTGTGCGGAACTTGCGAGCAAACAAGTCCCTCGTACCACGACGGTAACCCTTGGAGTTCGTCATCTTGCTGCCTGTAAAGAAACCAACCTTTAGCTACGTCCGTCGCACGTGGCTGGACTCACAATCTCCCGGCAAATCTTATTTATACTTGAAATTCATTCAAATTATTAAGATTTATTATTACAAAAACTAGAATCACTGCAAAATTACGGTTTAAATTACATTAATAACAAGTATTTCCAATTTTACACGATAATCACCTTAGCCTTTCAAAGCTTGGCCGTAGAGAAAGAAAATAAATTGGTTAGGTTAAATTGTCTATGGTTATGGATTTCAACCATAGATTTTTAACATTCTTAACTATTACACCAAGGCAATACATTTATCCGAGCCAATATAACTAATAATATATACATAGTTATTAAAATATTGCCTTCTATATTACCTGGGAAACTTAAGCTTCAATATAACATTGGCCCAAAAAGTCAATTGCGTTTTTAATTGATTGAATCTAACTTTATAGGACTGCCATTTTAGCGCTTTGAGCGCTAGGTCTAAAGCTTTTTGATGTGTTAACATATCTTCTTGGCCATGAAAGAAAGAGAAACAGGAAGTGTCATACGAACTGATTAGCATGGGTGCAGCCAAAGACACAGAAATCATATTCTTACCATGAAGAAACCTGCATTTTAATTGATTATCTGTTTTCAACGATGAAAGAGGCATGTTCAGGAAATTTTACAAAAAAAATACTACCTGCAAAACAAAATTTACGTGTCTCAATGACTGGCAACTATTAACGTTAAGTATGCTAAGCTGATCATACTGATAGTCATATAGGGTCGGTTATAAAGGAAGGAATAAGGAAAAGATGTTTTCACTTCGAAGACCACTATAATAATCAATAAAATATTTACAATAAATATAAACGAGAACATGAAATTCTATAACTAAAATCTTCAATTGATAAAATATACTTTTTTCTTAATATTTTTAAAATGTCATCAAAGAAGTTTATAATAATTATGTACAAAACAGTTTTTATACCATAACGGTACAATCGCCTCAATTGCCACTTCCACCCACGTGCCCCTTCCTGTTAGCTGTCTCCTTGTTTTATGGTCTATGCTCAATCAGATTTTTGATCTGGCAGCCCTGCCAAGTTTACTTTAACGAGACATTGACATATTTGGCATTATAGATGAACCAACTTTTCTGTGAAATGGCGAAAATAGGAACTAAGGCCGTCATGTTGATATGTCATTTGAATG
>DWPV01005812.1:0-12041 GCA_018251915.1 Urbanus proteus proteus
CGGTCAATTTGATTAATTCTATAGTTGTTATCATATTGACCTCTCATTTTGGGCATTATTCAAACTGCCCGGGCATTCTGTATAATGACCAATTAATCATTTGGTCCATAACATATATATTTACTTATACCGACAATGTTTTGAGTTCAGTTTCATATACGAGCTTTTTTCAACGTTTTTATCTTTGCTTTGTCGTAAAAACGGTAACACATACAAAGTCAAACTTACGTGTTTATAGAGTTAATTCTAAATTGAAAACAACAAATAGGTAGGAAATAAAAAGATAAAAACTGGCCAACTGTGAATCAGACTCGCTCTATAAACTCCGAACTGGATGTTAGTTGTAAACATTAAAAAACAAATACCTACTTAACTACGTACATTGTAAGATGATTTTTCTACCATTGATGTTAGTTGATACAGTTTGGCGTCTTTATGACATTACATTTTTTAAACGAAATGTTGTATTGTCTTTAAATTGATTATTAAAGTACCTAAATACTTAAGTCAATGAAATGAAAATAAAATGAATTAGAATCATAGATAAATTAAATGTATATCTATAGATTTGTTTTTAATTTGTTATCTACGAGATAACAATCATAAGCTTTAGGTAGGTATCATTATATTTTTTCCGTAGTAAATACTTTTAATTGATCTGATAAAAAATTAAGATATTACTTTTTTATACCTTACTTACCATATCCGTAAACCAGAACACATCAGCGCTTGACAATGTTATTGTTATACAGAAATACTTAATTGTGTCATAATATTTAAAGTTTTTTGATATGCTTTGTCATGACTAGTATTTCTGACTAAAATATACATACATACATTACCTATGTTTTAATAAAATTTACAAAATCTTGTCATAGTTAGCTGTGTGTGTTTCAAGCAATTAACAACACGGAAATCACGTAAATTACGTCCTTATTAAACAATTTTGTAGCTTTTCTTTGTTTCACGTAGTTGGTTAAAGTACATAAAAATGTCATTAGGTTTAGAATCCTTGGCAGATTCGTTGAAGGTTTACTCAGCTATTTGTCAAACACAACAGTCAAACTTATGCTAATGTTATGACATCGTTCTAAAAGCGGCGAATGAGCGTAAATTGTGCAACTGCTCATTACGTAAACGCACAAAGAACAATAATAATATTATGCATTACCACGGATCGGATACGGGTGCAGATTACTATTTTTAGAGAGTATAGGTAATTTGACACTGTATTTATCAACATTTAGTAGGTTTCGCTCAATGGAACGGCTAAACGAAATTTTTTTGTTGTACTTAAACTCAGAACACGACGATGTTATCACTACAGTACTTGGCTGAATTGTGTGTGGCCGTAGTGTATCAGGAGTCAAACTACAAAGGTCCATTAAGGTTTAGGGCATGAGGCTGAAAGTTATTATAATATCATATTCTCCTGATGGTAACAAGCTTCTGCCGATCATTGACATTTGTAATCAACCCTAGATAAGATAAGAGTCCTCCTGAGGTTGACTACATACGCTACCCCTGAGGACCAAGTCGGAACGCCTCGGATAAGTCTCCCTTACCACATCGTATATACCAGAACCCACCAGCCTTAATACAGCTCTTATTAGGCAGAATAATTTCGGTTTAAGTATACAACCATTAAATGAGTGACACTTCCAAAAGTACATTTAAATTACGTAAAAAAAATATAAGTACATCATGATAAGTAGCTGTCTTTGACCCTTATAGTAATTTTGAAAGTGGGTCAGTGTGTCGCTGTCCTCAAGAGATAACATAACATAATTATATTTTCTGGTCAATTTGTTTTAAATTAAGTAGTCATTTGAGAATGGTTGCTCTTGGTAAATGTTGAAAACAAACATTTATAACATTTACTCGTATAATAACTTTTATAATGCATTTAAGTGTGATATCACGACTATAAAATTAAAAAGACGTAAGAGCAAAAATGTTCATAGTAAAAGATGTGAAATTGACGCAAATTGACTCACGTGTCGGTAACTACCGTAAACTAAATAATAACTACATAATATTCTTCGATTAATTGTAGATTGAAGACTATATTGAAGAAATGTCAATGTTGGATTGAGTGAGGCTTGAGGGACGGGAGGAGTTGAAGGTGTCTGATTAAATTGCATTTTTAACCGACTTCGAAAAGGAGGAGGATTTATTATGTTTGGATGTATGTATGTTCACCGATTTCTTCGCCACGCCTGAACTAATATGAATGATTCAATTCAATCAAGGCATTGGAAGCGGCTCGTTTCCAAAATATTTTTTACCCAAATTCTCGAAAAATAACACGAATTCCAGTAATATGGGATATCTCTAGTACCTATTTAGTTATAGACTGATTTTAATATTTTTTTTATTTAATAGGAAAATTTATTCTTGAGCGTAGGTACTCATACAGTAGATAGCTCATACTTATTTGAATTTGAATTTGAATTTGAATATCAATATCAGCCTGATATTAATTTGATTAATGTATGTTAATGAAATAAATGATAATTTACACCCTTGTCAGATAATCCATAATAACTGTCTTATTGTAGCGTCGAAAAACGCTTGAATTATTTCAAAAGAATTCAGTTCTTATAAGATCTTTGGAATGAAAAAATTAATTGAATTTGCAATAAAAAAATTGAATAAATCCCGAAAAATATACCTAGAAAAAAGTGTCGTTTAAAAATTTGAGTACCATCATCAAAGTTTATATCAGCGTTTGAGCTTCGTATTCAAACATAATACCTATATTCATTTTTCATTCATAAACAAAATGATTCAGTCAGCTATTAGAAATGTTTGGTTGTAATACGATTCATTCATTTTGCTTATTGTCAATTTATAAGTACCTAACTAATTCCTCTCGGTCATTACCACTTACGATGACGTTCGTCAGGGAAAGGGCAAGGACCTTTCCTGACATTTTCCTGCAGCACATAGCCGTGAAGCCGTGTATGTAGGAAAAATATTTTTGCATGCACAAAAACACTACACCGACAAGGTACTAAATGCGTGGTAATTATTATACAAATAACATAATTGTGCAATGAATAATTTAGTTTCACTTAATGCATAAATTAACTCGAGACAGGTATTCACTCAACAAAGATTATATTAAAATGATTTTATACTTCCAAGTAGTACCTAATACAGATATTTTTCCTTCGTTTTTTATTTCGTTTATCTTCCTCGTTTTTTCTCCGTCTATATTAATTGATTATAACTAAAATTTATGTACAGCTATAATAAAATGTTGGTTCTCAAATTATTACATTTAAAGAAAACATAATTATATTTATACTGATGGTCGACTTGATTAATTTATTATAATCCCAAAGTGATGATATCATCATATCAATCATATCGAATAACGATAACAACATATATCTAAAACGGATATCATAACGGAGCGAGGTTTTGATCTCATTTAACAAATTATTTAGTTAACAAACAAATACCTGCTAAAAACAGAATTAAAACAATATTTGCGTCATGGAAACATTATTAAATGCCCGTAACAATTTCATTCAATATTCAGGTTCCAGTTTTTAGGAGTGTAGGTTACCTATACCAGTAGTCATTTACTAAATATAAGCACATAGGTACCTACTGTGTACCACTAGTACCTACTAGGTACTTATGTGCTTATATTTAGTAAATTACTACTGGTATAGGTATGTGGTAATCTGCGTAAAATACATTGTTACTGGGATATTTTTACCGCAGCGTTACCCGTACAAAAACTTATCATTATCATTATCATTATGACCAAAAGACTTCGAGACAAGTCCATCTTAAGTTAGTATGGATATATGTATTGTATATTTTTGTGATTATTAAAACCAGACTGATTAGCTTAATGTGCAATAATTAATTAAATTAAAAAAAACTTCCTTTTGAAGACTTCAACAATTTATTTTTCTTTATTCTATGTTTGATCTAAAGAAATACCTACTTAATTTGTCGCTTATCAAAAATTATGTTTTTAACATTAAGTGATTACATAACTACATATAAACTTTTACTCAGAGGACTAAAAGGGGAAGACTAAAACTCGACAGTGTTTGTCATGACGTTGCATGCCGGTCCACGAAATAGCGTTAGAATTATGCTTAAACAATTTAAACTGGAAGCCTGGCATTAAACCAGCCTCATTTTGAGAAAAAGACGTTCATTATAGAGTAATAAAGGCTTTCGGATTAATTCTGCGTCTTGCTAATAAAATGTTTTTATTAGGGAAAATTTACAAAAGGAAATATCAAGGCGCCCGTAATAACTTAAATGGCCGGCAAAGAATGTCGTAAATAATTACAATTCATTAATGACTCAACTGAAGTTGATTGCAGTGACGTCAAATGTTTCGTAAGGCACGACTCCTCACTATTGTACAACTGAAACGTTGGTCAATTGTACCAGTTAGTTAAAAATGATACAATAGATGGATTTCATTAGCTTCATGATGTGCAACTGTTTTCTTAATTGACGAAAGAAATTCAGAATATTTAGTAGCTTCTTATGGAAAAATATATCGATATGTTAATCGAGGTTACGGATTACCTACTATTGATATTAGACGTTAATTTCGAATAACATTTCTTTAATTTATCGATCCTTTATTAATAAAATTTTCCCGTTTTTTTATGATGTCTTGTTATCTATTGCTATTTTATATTATTTTCTATATTGTATATCAGATTCTATATTAAAGCATTTTATTAATTGTAATTAAGTAGTATGTGTTTGGCCAACTATTTCAAAATTCACCCTAACATTCATTAGAAAAAAAAAACAATTGAAATTTTACTGGGTCGCCTAGACTGTTACCAAAACATAAAAAATAAAGGAAAAAACACACACACAAAAAGTTGTTGTGTTTCTGTAATTTCACGGTAAAAAAAGGTCGCCTAAGTTTACATTTTGTCCATCCAAAAAACACCCCTTGAAGTTTTTTTCCCCGTAAGAAACAACCTAATAAAAAAATCTCTACATCTAGCGGTGATACGGTTCGAAGGGTGTGTAAAATAAATAAACATAGGTACACGCGTTTTAACTTAGGTATTACTATGAAGGCTGGATAATGATTCGATTCAATTTCGATTTCATAAACGTTTCTACTCATTTCAATTCTTATTTACCGGATTTAAAGACAAAAAGTTTATTTGGATATATTTTTATCCTCGTTGTACTTTTTATTTCAATAATAACTGTTAATTTTAAACAATATTCATGAGAAACTTATTCCATATATAGCAATTATAAATACGTTTATTATTTTCAAGGTTAATACATTAATCTAAAAGATCTAGGCAAGCAAAAAGAACTAAACTGAAGCTCTAAAAATATAATTCCTTTTTTATGTTGCATAAAGCTAATTTGAAACCCAAGTTTTTTCCTTATACAACCTGTTTGGCTAGGGTAACAGCAGAATATAGGTACCTAACGGTAGGTGATTATCTAAAAATAAGCACTGTATAACAACTCCTTACATATTCGGCATGCAATCGTTACGTGGGCTTGTTCTGCTGACTGGTTTTGCAGAAATATCAAAGCTTTTGTTTTACTCTTATCTCATTAGTAATCTTTTTAAAAAGGAACATATATCTAAGCATAGGTGCGTAGGTCTAACACCCTGCTGCTCCGCGAGGGCGGCCACATACGCGTGGCGCGCGCTCTAATCCAAAAGTTATCTTCCAGTGAAGATACCGTCAAAATCGGTCCAGCCGACAGACAAATAATTGTTTAAATTGCATTTTCGTTATAGATATCGTGTATACTCTCATATGCATTATGATTTATGGCGTTCGTGGTTCATATTTCCTGCCGTGCAAATTTTATTGCTGGCGTACGATTACTACTGCAAGTAGGTGTAATTCAATACACATAAAATATAAAGTAGGTATGTAGAAATGCTTTACCCCTGTATTCGTCTCAGATTGAATTAGAGAAGAATACAAAATGGATTGAAGTAGTAAACATGCAGAACTAAATGAAAGGAAATATGAATGATACTGAGTAGGTATACTATAATATTCCAATCTGTTAATACATTGTTCTTTTTTGATACTACTATATTAGTATATTCGAAACGCTAACAAATGAAATATTTACTTGCAAATGTTACTGGACCGATTCAGATCAGAAGCATTATATTATTATTGTTAGCGTTTTTATATCTATTGTATTTTACAGGGCTTGTTAACTTATGATCGACATACTAATACAATTATAATTGATAAATATACTTAATATATCTTATTTGAAGTAAGATATTAATTTTAATATATTTAATACACTTTTAGAATAATGTCATAAAATGGATGTATAATGTATGAAATCTTCGTTCGATTGATTTATTAAAAAACATTAACATTTATAAAAATAACGTAAGTAATTTGAATGGCGATAATACTTACTACCTACAGTTATTATTTTAGTACACATTATTTAATAATCTTGTGGATGTATCACATCCGGTTCAAGTCTAAATGATGGGTTATAAAAATATTTAAATATCTGTTTAAAGTTTTTAAATATTTTAATGTCGGGCCAAGTAGGTACAATACTGATTCAGAGTTTGATAATTTTAAAAGCATGGCAACAAACAGTTTTGTTGTAGAAAAAATGAGTTCTAGGCCTTCTCCAAGACGCATCCTTTGAAGGTTTTCTCGTCGGTAACAAAAAAACATCTTAGTAAGTATAATATAATATTACATATATTACGCATGTACTTGTTTTGTATTACATGTATAATATTAAGCCTGTCGTCACGCTCAGAAGGAAATCTAAATAAATGTAATAAAAAAGAAGAGTGTTGAGTACGTCTTTTCAATTTTCAGCTTGTCCTAGTTATTTCAGGTATGTATACTGGTCAGGTACAGGTCACATACTGGTGGTAAACCCGCATAACATATTTATACACATAAATAAAATTGAAGTGTCTGTTTGTAACATCAAAATATCAACTTTTTACTCGATGCATATGAAAGCATACATGTTCCCTACCTATTTAATTTATTTGAGGTTACCTATAACAAAAATGCAATTATAAAAGTGTTTATCTATCTGTTTGTTTGAGGTAATCTTCCAAACGGCTGGACCGATTTTAACGTGACTTTTACTGGAAGATAGCTGAAGGTCTAAGGCGCGCGCTTCATGTCCATTCGGTTGCTGTCACGAGAAAGCCGGGTATCACTTATGTTTAAATATCTATGCTTATTTACTTCTTTTATTATGTTAGAACCGCGGGAATCACCTAGTATAGAATATAAACGTTTGATTGCAATATTTTTTACATTTTACTTACCTATATCTGTAATATTACGGAAGATAAATCTTTATAAGTATCTATGCTGCAAGAAAAAATGTAGTAAAAATTTGTATGAGAATGTAAGAAAAACATAATAAGTATGTTCGAATACTTTAATTTTACTTTGTCATTCCTTTTTCGAATTTGTTCTTATAGTATTTTTTTTAATTCATTTAGTTTCCCAAATATTCTAGGTAGTCGGAAATCCGGGATTTCCGTGAAACGGTAATCAAGATGGAGATCGAGAAGAATCTCGTTTCTGATTACTTATACAGATTATAAAAACGTATTTACCACTGCTCATTACAATTACTTTCCGGCCATTCTGCCAGTAACAGTAAAATATGTAAAAACATTATTGTTTTCCTTCAATAACTTTTGAACAGAGATTTAAATAAATTTAATTCTATGCTTTTGACAGTTATGTCTTTCCTCACTCCAGACCCTCATTGTATTTAAAATCAGAGATAAAACAAATGGAAGTCGTTAAAAATACGACCCAGATAAAACAAGGAAAAGACCGCAGAAGACATCTGAAATAAATAAAAATAAGAAGGAACCATTAACAAACAAGAATTCACTGTGGTTTTTTGTTGATAATTAGAGAGATAAATTCGGCTTTTTTATATTTATAGGTAGTTACTTACTTCTTACGTAGGTACATAAGGGTAACTTTGTTTCTAAATTGACGTTCTTATTTAAATATGTGATAATGTTAATTAATAATATTACCTTTTGACCCGTACCTAGTGTACTTATTGTTAACGTCTTAACGTATAACTGACCCTAAGGCCGAAAGTAACAAACAATTATTCTTTCGGAGGGTAATTTTTACTCATATACATTGAGATATAATATATGTACTAAAGTACTAGAGACGCTAATTCAAACAAAAATCGCGTTCCATTTTTAAGTATAATACCTTAAAGCTGCTGCAGCGCCGAAACAATACTATAGCTATAGCTAGATTTGCTACAATTCTCAATAGGATCGTCCGTATATAGACTATGAAAAGAAAATAGCGCATAATAAAAAATATTTTATACAACTTTTCAAATAATGAAATCTTGTAAATTAACGATGAAAAGTAACTTTTGTGAACTTTATCGATATTTTGAATTATTACTACATTCTGTCACCAAGAGCATTTTATAATGTTCTAAACCGTGTTTTCGATTAAATAACTTGAAAATCCTAGGGATCAATAGCCGCAGCGAGCTAGCGATTGACTGTGAGTGAGTTGGAGTGCATGGGCCTCAACTGAGTGAGGCACAACAGTGCTTTGCGTTGTCTTCTCTAGTACTTTAGTACATAATTATATCTCAATGCTCGTATATGAAAATATTTTACAATGGTCTATAAATTAAAATGAATGTGACGTGAAATATAATTTTACTTTTACATGCATCATCCTTTCATTTATCTATTCGTTTAAAAGATGATGGGTCTAGACATCAACAAGAGCGAATTTTTCTATCTTAAATTAAACACACCATATGAAAAATAAGATCACATCTAGTTATTAGGATTACTTACTCCGTTTTCTTATCCCTTCAGTGACAGTCATACTAATGTCTTTGAATTCGATGTCCACCGACGACGGCTGAGGCATGTTTATCTGAAGCGTCCGGCACTCATGATGTTCTCTCTTTTTCACCTTTTGGCCCAAGCCCTGCAGTATTGCTAACGCGTTCGCCATTTTTAACACAATTCAATATAATCAAATAATAAACACGATTTCAATCTGTCATTATCAGTTTACAACTTTATAATGAACAACGCAGCGTATTGTTCCGAAAATTCAAACACATTTATTTATTCACTAAACATTTTTTCTTAACACGTTCTAAAATTCCAATTTTAAATTTAAAAGTAATAGAGTGATAATTATTTTTAATGTGCAGTGATCTATTTTATACAGCCATCAAAAGTATTGTTGCGTTCGAAATTCGAACTACATCGCGTGATAAGGGCTTTGCTGTGCGCGGCAGTCCGGCGTCGACCGCTGACTGACTTGGACAGCGATCAGTGAACACTGAATTTGTGTGAAGCGAACCTAATCTTATTATCGTTTATGTGTAGCCGAGCGTGGCATAAACACACGCAGCTATTTTCTGGTAGTGGCATAAGTGTGTACGAACTGCCTGAAACTGATGTAATGTTGAAAAAAACTTATATTTTAAATCTCATTAAAAAAATTCGCCGTTTTTACCCAACTTACGACTTAATTAGACCACCTTCGACTTACTCAAAGTTTCCTAATTTTTGGTTGAGTCGTTTCTGTGTTACTTAAGATTTATAAAAATGCATACATTTCGGACGAGCTTACCAGACTTGAGGACACTCAGGGCCGACTTTACCCCTTAAGAGGCCTTGGGAACACAACGGTAATGGGGCCCCATGTGTCCTTGACCGGCCTCCATTGTTTTATTTTATTAGGATATACTAATATTCAAATTTTCCTTATTAAAACTATATAATAAGTAGAGTAAATCAATTTATAAATTCCTGATTGTTTCTGCTTGCTGCTGCGGTTTCTTCATTTACGGAGGTTCCATTTGTTGCTCTTTGAAAATAGGTAAGCGAAGTACAACGGTATAAAAAAACTTTGAAATATGAATGTGGACGAAAAAATAAGAGTTTCCACATACCTATGAAATTTTACTTTGTGATATCTTCTCTACTACTTTAGTACATAATTATATCTCAAATATTTTTTATTCCCACCCTTCAAAAAGTGTTTTCTGGTACGCTCCGCTACCAACGCACGCCAATAGTTTTCATTACTGTTTTATTTTATAATAAGTAATATAGTAACCAACGACGATTGCACTCCACCTATAAGATAAGTGGCCACTACTGCCCATAGACATCCTACCTGAGCAAGGACACAAATGTATTGTGTTGCTACCCTTTTTTTCGAAACATTCAAAGGGTACCTGACGCCTTGGGAGCGACGCCGGGTTATGTGAGATTTTTACAGCACTAAAAGCCACCCGGTGGTCGTCCTCAGTGCTATGTGGAGGTCTCCGGGAACTTTAGCACCATCACTAAAGTCCTCCAAGCGTGATGACCCTTCGGGCTCTGCCCCGGCCTTTACTCAACTAACTCTAGCCGCCCGCAACCCCGGAAGCCCCCTTTTAGTTGCCTCTTACGATAGGTAGGAGATACCGTAGCCCTATTCTGTCTCCCGGTGTGTGTGTGTTCCTAGTGTTGCTACCCTTAAAGAGTTAGTTGGAACACCTTCGATAAGTACCTGATTGCCTTACTTACATTACATATATTTTCAAACTAAAACGCAGCACAGTTTTCAGTTATAGATATTCCTTATTACCTATTGTTATTGTTACTTTTAGGTATATCCGTTTGAATGTTTATTCCATATAGAAAGTTATACATAAGTTATATAAAAATATTATATTTGTTACTCTAGGTCCACGGTCGGAAAATAGCGCAAATAAAATCCGAAATAAAATTATGCAGTTGTAATTTTCCATGATGGATGCGTATCATTTGTGGTTTTCCACACACAAAACTGCAGCAACCGCTATCATAAAAAATATATATCCGCTTCTATCCAAGTCTGGATGTAAGTAGGTAGTGTTTATTAGCCGTAGTCAAATATCAGATAATGCCTTAACACGTTTTTTATCTATAGGTACCTACTTTATAAAATAAATAAGCATTCGGACCGAATCAAAGGATCGTGTGAGTGATTGTTGTTTTACTTTGACTCCAACAAATGCCAAACAACAAAACTACAACAAAGTTCAAACACACTGTCCAGTATCCAAACTTGTCTTTGGCCAACAGACCCATCCTACATAGTGCCGAACTGCCTCTGCCAAAGCCTCCAGATCCATCAGAAATCAGGATGCTACTCTGGAAAAATACTTAATAAATGTGCTTGAAATGTAATATAAAGCTTTTCGGAGTAACCAGTGAAAATTACGTAAAGATATTTTTATGTATGATAACTGCCCCTGTTACAAATATTACCAATAAAAAAAACTCTTATTATTTAAATTATTGACAACAATACTGAAAATGAAAGACACATATTAGTCAACTATATCAAAAATGTAATATTTCTTATAAACGCAGTTTAGCAAATTAGACCTCATTTATATTTTTTGATTATGCTCGAATTTTGACCATTGCGAAGGGACTAGTCTTTGTAATTTTAACGAGTATATACCTAAAGTTAGTGCCTATACCTACCTAGCTTGGTGTTTATACCATTAACCATTACAGAGATATCTCTACAGCTAGGTAGAAACAATTTATACTTAAGTGACTATTTCTCGTTTTGCCCCGCCAATTATAATATGACTGATGACATGTACTTATATAGTTGAGGAGGAATTAAATGCAATTATCTACTCAAGTTCATATGAATTTAAACGTTTATAAAAAGTCCTTGTAATTTTCCTACTGGTAATAATTATGCAATTTTTGCAAAAACGTTATTGTAAAAATTATGCAATAAGTTATATGCATTACTTAGCCGTAAAATAGAGGGTATCTCGAAAAATGCCAAGCCAGCATTGTCTACTTTTAATATCACTACATAGTATAGAAGTCGGTTAAAAACAAAGTCGCTTTCTCTGTCCCTTTATCCCTATGTAGGTATGCTTAAACCTTTTAAACTACGCAACGGATTTTGATGCGGTTTTTTTAATAGATAGAGTGATTGAAGAGGAAGGTTTATATGTAATTTAAC
>DWPV01005813.1:0-12038 GCA_018251915.1 Urbanus proteus proteus
TTTAACAACTAATCTATTGTCAGTGAGCCAATTGATAAAATTCGGTAACAAAATTCAATTTACATCAGATGGCTGTAATATATTCAATAGAAAACGTGAATTGGTGGCCACGGCCATGCTGATTAATGGTGTTTACAAGTTGAGATTATCTGAGAATGTTATGGCTAATTTAGCTGTATCAGGAAAAACTTGGCATCGCAGATTGGGTCACGTTAACAGTAAATATTTGAATAAAATGACGAGTGCTGTTGAAGGAATGAATCTTCAAGACAAAATTGATCTTGACAAGTCATCGTGTACAGTTTGCTGTGAGGGTAAACAATGTCGTTTGCCATTTACGAATACGGGTTCAAGAAGCAAAGAATTGCTTGAGTTAGTACATACTGATATTTGTGGACCCATGGAGCATGCATCACTAGCAGGTTCCAGGTATTTCATACTTTTTATAGATGACTTTAGTCGTATGATATTTGTATATTTTATTAAACATAAAAATGAAGCACTTAGATGTTTTACAGAATTTAAAGCAAAGGTTGAGAAACAAACAAGTAAGAAAATAAAGATATTAAGAAGTGATAATGGATGTGAGTACTGTAATAAAGAATTTGATTCTTACCTCAGAAGAGAAGGTATAACTCACCAAAGAAGTAATCCATACACGCCTGAGCAGAATGGCTTATCTGAGCGAAATAATCGCACAATTGTGGAGAAAGCTAGGTGCTTGTTATTTGATGCAAATATGGGTAAAGAGTTTTGGGCAGAAGCAACTCATACTGCTGTTTATTTACAAAATCGTACTGTACTTCCTGCTTTAAATGATAAGACTCCTTATGAAGTCTGGACTGGGTGTAAGCCGAATATAAGTCACTTGAGGATTTTTGGTAGTAATGTCATGGTACACGTAGCTAAAGAGAAGCGCCAGAAATGGGATAGAAAATCTGAGAAACAGATACTTATAGGCTATCCGGAAGATATTAAAGGTTACCGAATATACAATCCTAGAACGAAACGTGTGACTACGAGTAGAGACGTCATCATCATGGAAGATGAAGTAAAACAAGATATTAGTTTACCAGTTGTTGAACATAGAGAGAATTCATGTTCTGTGGGGGATATAACTGATAAAGAAGTAGTTCAAAGTCCAGAAGGCAATGATGAAGTTCAAAGTGTTGAAGTAGTAACCAATGATATATCACTTGAAAATAGTTTAGAGAGTTCGGATGAATCTTATGTTCCGAGTGACTATGAAGATGCACATGACCAACCTGAACAATGTATTAGACCAAAAAGACTTAGAAAGAAACCAGAATGGTATGGGGTGTCAAATATGTGTACTTCTGGTGATATTATTGATGATGCTAATGGGTTATCTATTGAAGAAGCATTGCAGGGCGCAGAAAAACATAAATGGTTAGCTGCAGTAAAAGAAGAACTTCAATGTTTTGCAGATAACGATGCTTGGGAGTTAGTAGATATACCAAAAGATAACAAAACTATTGTAAAATGTAAGTGGGTATTGCGTAAGAAATTAGAAAAAGATAATAATATTCGATATCGTGCACGTCTAGTTGCCAAGGGCTGTATGCAGAAAGCAAACGTGGACTACTCGGAGACATTTTCACCCGTGGTAAGGTATTCAACTTTACGTTTACTGTTTGCATTGTCTGCTAAACTTGGGTTAAATGTTACACATCTTGATGTTACAACAGCATTCTTGAACGGAGATCTTGAGGAGGTAATTTACATGCAAATACCGGAGTGTTTATTAGACGGTAAAAATAATCATAATAAAGTTCTTAAATTGAATAGAGCAATATATGGTTTGAAACAATCCTCGAGAGCTTGGTACAAGAAGGTTGATGATTGTCTTGTTGGAAATGGTTATAAGCGTTCCGAATTAGAACCATGTTTATATACTAAAAGTAAGGGAGATAAGAAGACAATAGTAACTGTCTATGTTGATGATTTTTTTGTTTTTACAAATGATGATATCGAATGTAATAACTTGAAAATAATATTAGGTTCACGGTTTAAAATTAAAGATTTAGGACAGGTTAAAAACTGTTTAGGTATGTCTGTTAATATTGATAAAGTTAATGGCATAGTCACATTGAGTCAAGAGAATTATGTTAATCAGTTGTTAAACAGATTTAACATGTTAGATTCTAAATGTGCTGATACTCCGTTAGAGACTAAATTGAATATTAATTTAGGGAATAAAAAATGTGAAGGTCAATTACCTTATCAGCAACTCATTGGTGGGCTCATGTATTTAGCCGTATTAACTAGACCAGACATAGCATATTCTGTAAGTTTCCTCAGTCAATTTAATAATTGTTATAATCATGAAACTTGGGCATATGCTAAACGAATTTTAAGATATCTTAAGAAAACAAAGCATTTTGGATTAAGATATGTAAAAGATGGTAATTCAGCATTAGAAGGATATGTTGATGCAGACTGGGGGAATAATGTAATAGATAGAAGGTCATATACGGGCTTGTGTTTTATGTTGGCTGGATGTGTTATTAGTTGGGAGGCAAGAAAGCAAAAAACTGTCGCTCTGTCGAGCACAGAAGCCGAATATATGGGTATAGCTGATGCTTGTAGGGAAGCAACTTATTTTAGTAATTTATTTAAGGAAATATTTAACGAGTCGTATACCATAACTATATTTAATGATAATCAGGGTGCTCTTAAGTTATCATCAAATAATAGTTGTAATAAAAGAACTAAACACATAGATCTTCGGTATCATTTTTCTAAGGATTGTGTTAGTAATAAAATTGTTCAGCTAAAGTATTTGGAAACAGGTGAAATGCCAGCTGATCTGTTGACCAAAGGTTTAGGGAACCTTAAGCATTATTATTTTATGAAACTGTTGGGTATACAGGATGTTAAGATGTAACTAGTAATGTTTATTTTTGTTTATTTGGTTTTGTATGTGGATTTATTTCCAGAGTGTTTATGTTATTTTGATAAGAAGGGGTGTTAGTTTTTTATATCAAAATAGGTTTTATATAAATACTGACCACATACATGTTTAAATGTCCTATGTATATTCTTTTATGAATAAATGATTATTCCTTGTTCTGTCATCTATAAAAAACTGCGTTTTTATTATATGCATGACAAATATTATTGTAAATAAAAATATTATCTATACAAATAAATAAAATTGAAGTGTCTGTTTGTGATTTCAAAATGTTATTTTTTTACTCAATGCATATGAAAGTATACACGATACCTATAACGAATATGCAATTAAATTTTTTTGTCTGTCTATCTGTCTGTCTGTTTGTTTGATTGAGGTAATCTTCTAAACGGCTGAACCGATTTTGACGGGACTTTCACTGGAAGACAGCTGAAGATCTCAGGCGTAACATGGGCTACTTTAATTTTTGAAAAATCCATTACCGCGCGCCGTTACAGGAGAGCGAGATGAGATCTATGTTTAAATATGTAATCTTTTTAATTTTTTAAACGCAGGTAAAAAAGTAATATTGTAATAATAGAGAAGAGACATGGAAAAAGTAGGATAAGGATAGGATAAAACGTGGAATTTTCACTAATTTTACCTAAAATATACATCATCATGAAGACACTGTCATACGCGGCGCCGACAATGAAGCGAGCTATGGCGAAGTCCCAGAAACCGGTGGTGTAGATGGTAGCTATCCCGCCAACAAACGCTACTGCGTTAGCAGCTGGAAAGAAATCATTTTGACATTCTATAAGTAGGCACAAAAATAAGAAAGAGAAAATGTATAAATTGAATGTACTTTAATCGTATCTCAATGTTATATCATCATTATATTATCATATGATTTACCTACATCATAATTTCGGTGTTTTATTTCGTTCATAAAGTCATTATCTTTTCGCGTACGTTCATGATAAAGCATGTGAATAAATTTTCATTTCATATCTAGTCAATCTAGTTTTTATTATTGTTTTCTTTTTTCTACTTCTATTGTAACTTAAAAAGACCAATATTTAATATTTTCAGTATCTTTTATATTATCCTTTTATGTTCTTTAATTCTTTATAGTTTTCTTATTGGTAATATTTTGTGTTTACTTACCAAGTACGGCGGAGACACGGCCATGAGTGTCAGCTATCCAGCCTATGACTATTCCTCCGAAGAATGCACCAGCAAAGAATATTGCCTGAGCAAGAGGTCCATTTCCAGAGTACTGACACACCCATCCTCGCTGTAAAAAATATTCTCATGTGATTATGCCATTGGTAAATATAATAATAACGCTTCACACTCATAGCCCCACAGTAGGATTTTCTTCTGTGTCGTGGGTGTCATGGACAACACACAAGACAAGGACACACACCCAGACCAAGAACGGAAATTTAAACTCATCATTCAAATTTCCGCCTCGTTGGGAATCGAACCCAGGACCCTCAGATTAGCGGTCCGGCGTGTTAACCATTGCGCCATCCGGGTCGTCGAATATAAGTTGAATATAGAATAGAAATACTTGTATAATTTCTATTTTAAGTTATTTTTATTTATTTAGCAAGAACACGCAATGAATTACATAATGAGAGTAGGTAAATATATAAGAATACAGTTATTACACATCTACTGTTCTCTATCTCTGTTTGTTGTTTACTTGGCATATATTTAATTAATAATTGCTGTAATGACATAAATTATGTTCAAGATAAATTTCTTAATAATGTCTCATTTTTCTCACAACAGTCAACTATTATCTAACATTATCTTTATTTTATAATATCCCAACAAAGAGAGCACCATTTTTTGGATACAATCATATTTTGCAACTCGTAAAAAATTAAGTTAAAATGTTTTTTTTTATTACGTTTGTCTTGAACGCCAACCTCAGTTTAGTCATCAATAAATTAAAGGTTTAGAAGTCTGAGACAAAGTTCGTTCTTTACATTTCAATACTAGCTAATCTCCGCGGGTTAAAACGCGCTTAAAAAGTAATAAGAAATACATATTTTTAAATATAACAGAAATCCTGCTCTCCCACGAGGGCGCCCGCCGATAAGAAGATTACGTCATCCAAACAGACAGACAGACATTTTTTTTTAAATTGCATTTTTGTTATAGGTATCGTGTATACTTTCATATGCATTGAGAAAAAATATATTATTTCAAAATCACAAAAAGACACTTCAATTATATTTATTTGTATAGATCTCACCTCACTGATAATAGTTTCATAGGGTATATCAGACAGTTCGAAGTCCCATCCATGCTGACAGGGTATTGTGGGCGTGGAGGGATCTGGAGGCCTCATCGTGTCCAAAACTTGGCTCCAGTTGGCCACAAACATTGAGCATTTGTCCCATTCTTCTCCGATTCTTGGTGCTGAGAGATTCCGCCTGCAGATAATAAAGTATTCATGTAAAAAAATACATAATATATGGAAAGTTGAGCCATAGAAATGACGCATAAAAAGATCTCGGAATTGTTATCGATTTTTAGATAGAATTCCATTCTAAACTAAAATTTTGTTAACAAACAACAAGTACAATTAGTGTGATGTACGATAAACTCTCATATATCAGATAGCAATGCAAACAAAATGTTTTTAATCATGTTTCCATGTAGATAGCCCAACGCCCATTTTATAATTTCGCAATATTTATAGATTAGTAGTATAATCTTTCGATCAAATATGTAATGTTAATCGAAGGTATAAGCAATATAAATTCCATATTATCTTTGTTTACGTGATGTGTTAAGTCATTTCCGCTTATTAGACATAATTATTAGAACACAACACTTGAATCTTGCACTTTTTTACAATCGGAATATGAAAGTGAATTAAAGATTGAAGAATCAAACAGGTATGTAGTACCTTTGTTGACACGGGAGAAACCTTCAAAAGGTACCTGACGCCTTGGGAGCGAAGCCGGCTTATGTGGGACTTTTACCGCACTAAATCCCCCTCGGTGGCCATCCTCAGCGCTATGTGGAGGACTCAGGGATCTTTAGCACCATCTCAAAAGTCCTCCAAGCGCGATGCCCCTTCGAGCTCTGCAGCGGTATTCGCGTATTCGAGTATTCGCTCAACCGACATTTGTGGATTTTTACGACGGGATGCGACCACACATACCGTCGTCCTTCCCGAGGTCGCTGGACGGACGGTTCGAGCTCTCTAGCCGCCCGCAACCTCGGAAGCCCTCTTTTAGTCGCCTCTTACAACAGGCAGGGGATACCGTAGCCCTATTCTGATCGCGGTACTACAGGGATTTTTATGTAGTGGCTAAGTAGGGTGAACTGATATTTTCGGGATTAATGATATTGCCCTTCGAGCAGGACGTTATAGAAAAGATTATTCACAGGCAAACCTACGTGGGAAACAATATTATATTCTCATGTACAAGCATAAGACCATAATCATGGATTAAGTGGGTTATAGAAGTCATATTTACGAATATCACGCTCATTCAAATCTATATCACGCAGCGTGCATTATGCAATTGTAAAAAAGTTATATTTTAAAATATTAATCCGTCCGTCTTACTTGTAAATTATACTTCAGTATATAAGCAAAGTATATACTAAAGTATATAAAGCATATAAGTATATAGGTAATACTTATGTATACTTTCTTTGATAAATAAAGTTATTATTATTAAGTTCTGTAAATTTCGTACGATATGTAAAAAGTGTCTGTTCATTTCTAGATACAACCAGGGATGTTATGGAGCTTCGTAACCGTATCCGAAACTATTGGATATTGGATAGTGCTTTGTTATTAATTATCAGGAATAATAATTAGAATTTCACCATCAATGTAAGGTAGAAATATTTAAATTAAGAATATTTTTAAAGTTATCGAACATAATAGGAACATTATTGAGAATAATATATGTAGCGATTCACAGTAGCGCTTACTGACACTAGCGTTAAAGATTTTATACTATGTACTTAATTTGACTTTTATCGATACATACAATATACGAAAATATCAATTTTAAATGGCCTTACAATTTTTAGTGCTAAGCGGAAATTAAAGCCAATTAACCTTAAGTATGAGTAATAAAAAAGATGATTCGGCTAATCTGTAAGCAAGATTTAAATCAGATCTAATTATGTGATATTGTTATCAGTGTTATCAGTATTCTTCACATTGTGAAAGATTTTTTATGACTCCGCTAAGGAATTTAATTCATGTTTAAATATGCGAATATATCATGAATTCTAAGTCTACAATGCTGAGTTTAGTCGTTATAATGTTATTTAACTTATAAACTTGGTATTAGCGCGATATTATTAAACGACTTCCCAAAAAAAAGAGATTATAGTACTATCTAACTAGGGTTATATACTAGAGGTGTTAATGAAACGAAAGGGTACGATTTCCAGATGCAGGCCGTATTTATTGCCTAGGTACATTTACCGATCGGGAAGGAAGGCGGTACTTGTGGTCGCGTACGGTCGTAAGCACCAGCAGGTGAGCACCGCTCACCGGGGCAGAGCCCGAAAGGGGCATCGCGCTCGGAGGACTCCAGCGATGGTCTATAAAGTTCTCGGACTTCATCACATAGCGCTGAGGACGGCCACCGGGTAGGTTTTAGAGTGGTAAGCGGTAGCGTCGCTCCCAAGGCGCCGGATACCTTTTGAAGGTTTCCCCTCGTAAACAAAAAAGAAAATAAATTAAATACTTACCGTAACTCGAGTTCCAAATGGCTCAACTCCGGCACATGGCACCAATGGTTCTGCGGCGTCGCAGCGATGAACATCTGGATGAAGTACACGAAGGCGAAGAAGAAGCCGAAAGGCAGCATGAACCAGAAGAGGAACATCTGGTAGCGGCCCATCTCCCCCACGTGGAACAACACGGACTCCAGAGCGTCATTGTCTTCGTTGCTTTTATTCAACTTTTCTCTTGCTTCTTTATGCTTTAAAGAAAAAAAGGGGTAATGTTATATTAGATCAGAGGTAACTATTTAAATAAAAAAACATTGTTTTTAATACGCTTTCTACACTCAGAGCCCCACAGTAGGATTTACTCGCGTGCTGTAGGGGCCAAGGACATAGTCTAAGTTATAATGTTTACTCTTTTTATTTAAACACTAGCTGATACCCGCGGTTTCACCTACGTTAAAGAAGTGATAAGGGATACATATTTAAACATAAGTGATACCCGGCTCTCTAGACAGCGCGCGCTAATGCGTTTTTCGAAAATTAAAGTATAAAGCATAAGTTACGCCTTAGACCTTCAGCCAACTTTCAGTTCCGTTAAAATCGGTCCAGACGTTTAGAAGATTACCTCAGCCAAACAGAGGCAAAAAAAAACATTTTTGTAATAGGTAACGTGTACACATATATGCATTAAGTAAAAAGTTGTTAGGTTGAAATCACAGACACTTAAATTTTATTTATTTGTATAGATTTAATGACAAGAGAAACCGTTAATTATATCTAACATAATTATGTTATCTAGATCGTTATCATCTCTAAAATGTACTTTCCGCAATTCAAGATTTCTCTTACGTAAATCAAAGGCTATTTCTTCGTAACATAGGAATGTAGCATATAATAATGTATTTTTATCTAATTAATATATTGTCCTCGATAATTTCTTTGCTCTTTATGTTATCAGAGGTCAGAGGTCTATAAGTGTTCCAGATGAGAGTAAGGAATGCGGAACAGGAAATACAAAATATTGGGATGCTAATAGGGGATTTTACCATGGTAATAGATAGGTTAGGTTAGGTTACTGCTAGTTAAATCAAAATTAGTATTGAGCGGGTTTTTCTATAGAAATGACCATAAGCAAACGAGTATGTAGGTAGTCCACCTGGTGGTAAGAAGTAATTGTCGCTCATGGAGACCTGTGTTCCAGCCCAAATAAGAATCCTGTGTGAGGTCAATCCCAGATGCCTAGCTACCCCTGAGGAGTAAGTTGGAACGCCTCGGCTAAGTAGGTATGTCTCTTTTATGCACCACACCTAAAACAACCAGCCCACGTTTAAAACTTATTCCGATAGATCGGAATTAGAACTGTATTGGAATTGACATTATTTTTATGAACAGGTAGCTGGCAGAACGCAGCAGCACTTATCATTGCTTCTATTAGGCAGAAAAACGGGTGGCGGTGGTGCAACTGGAGTCGAATCACGAAAGGATCTACTTTTACAACCTTACTCTAACTAATACAAATTAATTAATATTAATACCAAAGTCATTTATCATTGTTGTGTTTATTTTTATTTACTTTTAAAATTTCAAAATATAATTATCTGAAATAACGACTATTTAATGCAACAACGCACTTCAAACAGTGTTATTGTAACTTAAAGAAGTTTTGCCATAGTATTATATTACGTAAATGTTTTTTTGTTAATCAAATCATTAAAATGTAGGTATCAACAAGAAAACTTCTGAGATTCATCTGCAATTTCAATTAAATTTGAATTTAATGGTCAGTTAAATGTCAGTTAGGTCAATTACCTGCGTGTTTAGACATAAATTGCAATAAAAAATATACCTTTTATAGCTTTTATATTAATTTTTAACAAATGAGTATCCTTAAATCGAATTACGTTTTGTTATTCATTATGTTATTAAGTGAGTACCTTTACATATATACTAGACTCTACTACATCCAACTTCCTTCTCTGTAGTAGCTGTAGCTTTCTCATATTTTCAAAACCATCCTTTTTAATTTTGATAACGTATTCTAATATTCTTTCAATAAGCAATATTCTTTAAATCTTTCAGATTATTAAGAGGTCAATCTTGAAGTCACAATCACAACAAACACTATCTACACATTGTTTACACCGGAACTAACCTCAAAGTTTATTTCTTCTCTCGGCGACATTCTTGCCACTCTTACAATAACTGATAACTTTATCAACGTCTACTGTATATATATGGAGGGTGTTTAATGAACAGATACACAGCTGACAGAACATGAAATAGGTGCGTCATGGAGATAAAAAAAAGTAATTCGCTTTATCATTGCGTTCATCCAGTAAAAGTATAGTAATTGCACGAATTTGTCTAGCATTTGTTTGTATTGGTAGAGTATGTTTTATGTGCTAGGATTTAGCGGTTTGTCCAGATTTAACGATTACATGGTGCAATATTCGTTTTACGATAAAAGTGAATATTTATAAAATATTAATTATAAATATTTTTGTTTGCAGTTTTACGTTGAAACGAATGATTTATTTTGTTTTAGTCAAAGTAAAAAGATCGATAGTGAGATTATACATTTTGCTAAGTCATTTCGTACTTTCTCTACTGAGTAATTTTTGAAGTTTTATATCTTAACTAGATGATCCCCGCGGTTTCACCTGCATTGGAAAAGTAAATCAATAACATGTCAATCAATAAACAACAAATGCATCTCACGGGAACCACACATTTTCCCGGGATAAAAAATAGCCTATATGGTATTCCAGACCACAGTCTATGTCTGTACTAAATTTAACCCAGATCCATTCAGCCGTTCTTAAGTTATACAGTAACAAATATCCATCTATCCATCCATCCATCCATCCTCACAAACTTTCAGCTTTATAATATTAGTAAGATGTACCTATATAATTATGTATTAGTAGGTATTGTTATACATATTTTCATTGATGTTTTATTTTGTACAAATACAAGTTTGTTTGCAAAATTGAGTATGTTTTGGCATATCCCTATTTTTATCACACTTTCAGCTTTTCAAATATAGATTATCTTGGCGTTAATGTTATATACTCATGTCATTGAGCCATATTATTATCAGTCGGCCTACTCTTTAATTATGTGATAAATATCGGTCTTTATGTGTAATGAAATGAAATGGGCAATGGGTATTTATGCACACAAAGGAGAAATTTATTTTATTATTAGGAAATTTGCATTCAAAAATCAAATTTATTTTGAAATTGAGTAAGTTTTCATTGACAGGAACAGAACGTAAATACACTTGGTAAAGGGGAGAATGAGGTAACATGGAATATTTTAGCGATCAGTGATTACCTATTGTTACCTTTATTATATAAGAAACAACATAAGAACTTGTCTTATAAGTAGAGGCAACATTTTTCATTGCATTCTTCAATTACAAATCGTGATTACCATAATAGGAAATAACTAGCATTTTTTACACTGATAATCTTATATTAGGATTCCTTGTATCCTAGGTACCTACAATAGACTTAAGATAAATGCTATGTAGTATATAATATCTTATATTATTTTTATCAGAGAATAAAACAAGAACTGTGTCAGATATTTAAGGGATCGGCGCGCCACATGCGTGTTATTACGATTACGCACGCATATGCATTCACATACACAGATTTTTTAATCTTACGTATCTACAAAGTCATTGTAGCCAAAGTGAAGCACGCAAGGTTCGATCACTAATAGGATCACTAATAGGTTCTTATTAGTGATCGAAGAACGCAAGCGATATTTTTCGTTAAGATTTAGCGATCGATAGTTAACGTCACGAATTAAGTCACGAGTTACGTTGTTACGAATGTCAAGACTGCCGCCCCTATACAACTAAGTAGGCAGGAAAAACTGTGGCTAGTATTACTGTAAGTTATCATATTGCAACCAATATCAATCGTAAAGAGGTTTGAAGTCAGAAAGCAGGCGATTAATTACAATAAGGATGTATTTAATTAAATTCCAAAACAATGTCTATCTGAGCCAGTCATTTACTTTATAACGCAAATGTAATATGGATTTGGAAATTGCAAATTGGTACAAGTTCCAATAAATAAGGTACCTACTATTGAACGTATGAATATCAATAGTGTTTAAACAAAAATCAAAAACCTTTATGGTAATAACAAGAAATAAGAATATAAATAAAGTTTTGAAGGTGGTAGAATCCCATGTAGTTCGACTCCGGCGGTAACTCCGCCACACCTATTTCCGCCTTATAACGGCAGTGTTAAGCAGTTAAGCACTGCTGTGTTCTGGCTTGAACGCTGTGGTCAGGGAGATAAACTTATCCGAGGCGTTCTATCTCAGTCCTCAGGGGTAGCAACGCATCTGTGGTCAACCCCAGGTATGACCGTGATCA
>DWPV01005814.1:0-12038 GCA_018251915.1 Urbanus proteus proteus
CCACGGCCTCCGACATGTACGCTACCCGAACATCATCCATAGGAATATTTAAAATGTCGGCGATGAGGGTAGACGTACTATGACAAGAGGCCAGAAAAGCCGGGAGCGCCAAACTTTCCGTTGTGCGGACACCTATGCCACCGAATCTTATCGGAAGAGTTGCCTGCATCCAGGAACGATCATCAAATTTAAAATTTAGAATTTTGGATAAACAATTTTGTAGCGTCATGTCTAAAATATGAGTAAGTGACGGAAATTTCCAAAAAGGACAGCACCGAAGTAAATACAAGAATTTAGGCGCGAATAGGCATAGGCGTCAAATGTATATAGCCATATGAGGTTTTATGTCATAAAATTGTTCCGAAAACAATTCAAAGTGTTGTAATTTGGAATTTGTAATAGGAAAAGAAGCATTATCAAATATTGGAGCACCTAATAATGTTAAGTTTTCTTTTTCGACTATTGATAAATTTGGAGATAATAAATTAAAATGGCCGTAAATATTATGACAACGCTCGATGGATAATTGGTCTGAAAAAAAAATTTCGCATTTATTAAAATTTAGATTTAATCCAACCTGATTAAAGCGCTGTATTATTAATTCTAAGTCCTCCAATACAGTGGATGCATTTCCCCCCAAAGAACCATCATCAAGGTACCATACATTGAATTTTGAATTTAACTGTGTAATAATTGGTTGTATAACCAAACTAAAAATTACTGGGCCAAGAGGGTCGCCTTGCTGACATCCCACACAGGATTCAATAACTTCATCGCCAAATAATAATTTTGATGGGGTCCCATAACACTGCCATATATAGTCAAAAATTTCAGGCATTTCTTTTTGAATTTCCATGAGAAGCGCTCCCCTGTCTACCGAGTTAAATGCATTTTTTACATCAATTTTTAAAAACACCTCGTAATCATTTTCGTACAAGAATGTACGAACAGTGTGTACTGTTGCCTCGCAGCCACCCTTGACTCCGAAGCCGAGCTGTCGGGGTTGAAGCTGCCTGGACAAAAGCTCATTATAATTACCACAACACAGCTTCGAAGCCAATCGTCGAAGTGTACATCCTACAGCGATTGGGCGAATTCCTCCGTTCTTCTTTTTTAGAGCAATGAGGTTGGCTCCATAAATTATAGGTGTGATTTGTGAAGGAACTCGACCTACCAACATTAAATTAATAAGAGCAGTGAGTTCCTTTACTAATCCCTTGCCAACTTCTCCTAAAAAAGGATCAGTGAGGTCTTTTAGATGCTGTGGCGAAAGACCATCTAAGCCACCAGCCGATCCGTTCGGAAAAGAACGGATAGCAAACATTGTGGCATCCTCACTGACTTTTAAAGAAGGACGCTGAGGATCGGACAATGGACTAGGAAGCTGCTGGGAGGTGTTAAATGTGGGATGTTTTTCGCGAAGTGCTCTTAGTGTGTCTGGTGAGTGCGTAGCCATAGTATCATCTGAAAATAAAAGTTTGACTGCGCTTTTGATGGCACCATCAGAAACTTTATTTTCAACGGATTTAATTATATTTTTATGAACATGAGGATTTTTTGGAATTATTACATCAGGAAGATTGTTTCTATTTGCGTTTGATTTTATTAAATTGCATAGAGTTTGATTTGAGGAATTATTGATTAAATGTAAATTTTTGTATGTAAATAATAAAAGGTCTTCCCAAGCGTTGGAATTATTTTCAGCAACTACTTTGGCCACGCACTCAGTAAGAACCCGAGCCACGGTGGAACGCGCTCCTTTAGGGATCCGTTTGACCACCTTAACATTATGTTTTAGATATGCGAGTCTCTTATGCAATGGTTCATCATTACGAACCCCATCTGAACGATATATAGGACATGGAACGTGATCCTGACGGACTAGTTCCACACGAGGGATATGTATACGACTACAGTGTATACGTAAACCTAGTGTCCTTTAAAAAGTTTATGATCGTTACATATGGGGCATCGTAATAAAGAATCATTTGGCATAAACTATATATGTATAAAATAAAAAGTTTTAAAAATAATGGCTATACAACAAATAAAAAACGCTTAATGATATTTATAAACTATTTAAATCTAAACCTTAATTTTATTTTAAAAGATAAATTTATTAACAAATAATATTAAACTACCATCACCCGCCTCATTTATGATTATATACATTTAAAAAAAATTCACAATAATACTTATAATAAGAAGTACAATAGCATTGTCTTTGTAACACTAAAATTGGTTTTCTTGATCAGCTACCGAAGAAATTCTTGAAGTATCTCAAAGAAACCAATGTCCAATTTTGAAGATAGCGTATGGGGAAAACGATGACTTTGTAGATTTCAAGGAGTTTCCAAATTAAATAAAGTTTACAATTAACTGGAAATGCATGTATACATGTACGCTCTGATTTTGCATTTTAGTAACGATTTCATCTCACGAATGACGGATGACCACCACAAAGTCTGTGACCACCACCTTATAAAATACCTATCACTAGAAAATAATTGCTCAATAATATTTACAAGTATTATACAGTTAAAACCACGTTTAGACAATATAATTAGCAATATTTACACAAAAAATTTCCACAAAACATTATATATGTCACATGTCACTTTTACTTTTTTTTATTAAGTCACAAATGTTTGAAAATTTATTTGATGACAGATAGCTCCCCTAACATTTTTCTTTTAATTTTAGTGAAATTGAAATAATAAAGGAATAAACGTACTAATTCAATCATTAGTATAATGTATAGAATAATTAAGTAAACGAAATACGTAATTAAAAGGTCATTGTACGTAAACTTCATCAAACGTTACTAGAGTTGTAGCACAAATTACCGCATTTGTGCGTGTTAGGCAATTACCAGGCGTTTATGAACACGCGAGTTAATTAAGTACAGTCATAACAATTGTACCGTCGCTATATCTATGACAACGTAAGGAAATTGTACCACCATCGGCATATAACTAGCGAAGTAAGCAGGGATAAGATAGCTACTAAAATGAACTCTAATATGTTTGCAACTGTACTTTATTTATTTTTATTATAATAGAAACAGCAAACAAGCATGCAGATGATGATAAGTGGCCACTGCCGCTCATGGACATCTGTAATCAACCCCAGACAAGACCAAGGTTCATCCTGAGGTTGACCACAGATGTGTTGCTACCCCTGGGGAGTGAGTTGTAACGCCCCGGATAAGTATGTCTCCTTTACAACACCCTTCAGACCAGAAATCAGGAGTGCTTAACACTGCTGTTATAAGTCAGAAATAGGTATAGTGGTGGTGTCGAACTACATACAGTTCTACCACCTTTAAACTTCTCTGAACGTTATAAGTTTTAAGTGATAAAACTGTTGATGCTAGTAAAGAGCTTACTCCATAAAAGTATGGTAGCCAAGACATATGAAATTCGATGGTTTTATGTGACTTGGCTGCAATTTACGATCACAAAGATAAGTTGTGTATTTTTACAAATCAGGGAGAATCTTTTTTTAAGAATTTATTGTAAAAAAGCTCGCATAGCATTATGTGCCTCACTCCATATGAGGCACATAATATTTCTCTCCAGTTTTGAGGTGAAATATAATACTAATAATTTTGGCAACTTCGGATTTAATCAACATAATGATACAAAAATATTTCATTCATATATCATTCATTACGATATTATTTTTGAACGAAAATTACTTACAATGTCTTGCAACGTACTCATGTATGGTTAAAATACGTCCTTAAAAAACCTCATTACGCAATATGACAATATTATCTTTACTCTATTAATAAAAACTTTTTTACTCGTCAAATTTTCACAAAGAACTTTAAAATTGTCATAACTATTCTATGACCTCGTCCATCATGAACCTAATTAGTTATCAAAATAGGGAAATTGATTTAGGATAAGCCTGATTAATCTAGTTTAAATTATCTGCCACATATGTTAAATCTTAATCAATTGATATTGGAAACATGAATAATTTCCGATGCATGTTCAAAATTAATAGTCGATTCATTTGAACAAAGTGGATTAAATGTAGCTTCACTTTATGTTCGAATATGGGACATTGGCCTATAATGAGCTTCGTCTGAAATGTATTAATACTACAGCCGTGAATGTATTGCATTCAATTAAATTGAGTTACGTTATTGTTATATATTAGACATTATATTAATACTTTTTTATATGATGGAAGTAGCAAACAAGCGTGCAGTTCACCTGAAGGTAAGTGGCCACTGCCGCCTATGGACATGAAATCAACCCCAGATAAAATCACATTCCTAGCTTAGGGTTGGCTACAGATGCGTTGCTACCCCTGGGGACTAAGTTGGAACGCCTCGGATAGGTATATCTCCCTAACCACACCCTTCAAACCAGAACACAGCAGCGCTACACTGCTGTTATAAAGCTGAAATAAGTGTGGCGGTGGTGCCGCCGGAGTCGAATTACAAAGGGTTCTACCACCTTTACTCTTAGTAATACACAGTGTCTTTTCGCCTGTGGTTTTGTTTAAGCTTAAGTTAGACTTAAGATATCTCAATATACACTGCATGGTTAGTCATAGTCATTTAATGATATCTTAAATCAAGTTTTTTTTTAATATTTACCTAATTAAAAAGTACAAACTCGGTATTCTAAATTGCATTTGTAACTGAGCTGTGAGTTACGCTTTTACCTGTAAACCTGTGCATAATATATGCTTAAACAACCTAATATTGCAATTAAAAATAAAAATATTCCAAAAACATCTAAATAACCAGTCCGTCATAATATTCCAATTTTAAAATCAATTTAGAAAACGCGCAATGCAATAAATCGAGTAAATCACTACGACGATGCTCTTCCAGATGACTAATGGGCATTAATGAAATGTCGATATTCATGAACTCTGTGCCATTATGACTTCGGGAAGCTTAAATGATAGTCTACAAATGATAATAAAATGTGAGGACTTAGACGTTACGAGTGTTAAATCAAGAATATCATTTTATGAATAAACCGGATGATAACACTTTTGCACTTGGCAATTACATAGTGAAGTGCAATAGGTACCAGTAGTTCACGTAAGTCGTAAGGTACCAGTTTGTAAAAAATACTGCTTTATGTTTGATTCGTTGATCAAAAGATTAAAAAACTATTGTAACGTAATAGAAAAACACCGTCAAAAAACTAAGACGAAGAGAAGTTTAACTATCTCAAAGATGTGTAAATTCTACCATTCCTCACTTGGCTACCGTAATGTACTTTGGGTTAAATCTCTCTCATTTTGAGATAATACCCGTACCCAGCATTGAGTAAAGAGACAGTTTTGAGTCCAAGACATTTGAGATTAAGACATTTGAAGATAAAAAATACGAAAACCGTTCACAGACACATTAAACTTATTTCAATATTAGTTTAATTAATGTCATGTGAAGATATTTCTACACTCATAGCTAGGGTTTTCTCCTGTGTCATGGATATCATGGACACACAAAGACGAATATACACAAACACCCAGACCCAGAGCTGATATCTAAATTCATCATTCTGATATTTGTCTGGCCGAATATCAAACCCGGAACACATTGCGCGTAAGATCGGTATGGTGACCGCTCTACCACGCGGGTTGTATTTCAAAATAAAATTAGGAAAACTCTAGAAAGAGACCTCAGATTTGATTATTTAGACGTAACGGACAGTTGTCCTATACTCATATCGAGCATTTGATTGAAATCGAGTGGACAGTAATACAATATCGATACTCGCATATCGCGTTACCGCATCATCCGCAACCGTTTATGATGTGACCTAAATAATGTATGACATATATTCTATCTCCCAATTATTTTTGCTTTTAAATATTTCAAGATTAAGTACGTCGTTAAACCAACACTATGAAAAGTGTTTTATGAAATCAGAAATGCTTAAAGATAGGTAGAACCTTGCGCTACTTCTAAACTAAATAAGTAAGAAGTAATTATATCGTTACGTGTTTAATTATAAGGTTACGGAGTAACTATGTAAAGACATCACAAGTAGGAAAACTATTCACTATATCTTTGCAAGATTTACAAGACCTTGACGTTAAAAATTGTGCTAATAATTGCTTCTAAATTTTAAAATCTGAACATTTTCACATTAAGTTCTAAAGTTAGGGTTGTCTTTGCTTTAGCACTTCTACCTAAAATCTGAAACCAAAGCACTTAAGTTACATCAACATACATTTCTATTGCATTTAATAGTCTTCAGCCTGAATAATGTTTCTTTCTCCGCAAAGACACAGAGACAAAGACATTTGTGCCAGTGCACGAATTAATTGCATCGCTTTCGTTGGCACGAGACCCTACACATATTGAGTGCATTATTATGGCTTTTACTGGAATGAAAATTAAAATTTCGAACTGGCTATGCTGTTTTAATTTTGACGACCCGCGTGGCGGAACGGTTACGGTCTGACGCCCAATGGGTCCCGGGTTCGATTCTTGACCAGACAGACATCTAAATGATGAACTTAGATTTCTGTTCTGGGTCTGAGTGTCTGTGTATTCGTGTCCATACACGAATACGTAAACATAATATTATCACACCCATGGTGCCATTATCACACCCATGTGTGATAATTGCAACGACGACACATGAGAAAATCCTACTGTGAGGTTATAAGCGTTTTAAGTTTAAGTTTTTTAGCTGTCGAACAAGATTATTCCCTTTTTTCATGTTTAGTGAGGCGGCTAAAATAGTGAGCAGAAACATTATCCTTCAAAGTTTCTTGTCAACCTTATTCAACTTACAAGGACTTTGCTTTGCAGAAACTACCACAAAACTTCGGTCTTGTAGGTGGTAGAACCCTTATGGTCCGACTCGACATGAATAGATTGCAGTCACAAGAAATGAAATCCTTCTAAGATTTTCTTATGCTTTCTAAGCGCCATTCACTAAGCGCTTGTAGTTTCCTATAAAAAACTTACGTCGTATGCATAATCAATAGGGTTGGTAATGTAATAAAATTAATACATCGCTAAATAGTAGGAATAATTAAGCAGTACCTATGTACTTATATACATATGCCTAAAGGTATAGAACAAAAGTTACTTAAATAAAATATAAACAGTTTTCTGCTTATCTATACAAATAAATATTTTTTTACTCAATGCATATTATTTTTGCCTATTTGTCTGTTTGGCTGAGGTAATTTTTTAAACGGCTGGACCGATTTTGACGGGACTTTTACTTGATGATAGCTGAAGGTCTAAGGCCTAACATAGCTTAATTTTTGAAAAAAGCATTAGCGCTAGCTCCATGCGTATGCGGTAGAGCGGGATTTTAGTTACGTTTAAATATGTATTCCTTTTTACTTTTTAAACGCGGGTGAAACTGCGGTAATCAGCTAGTTTATATCAATTTAAAATTATTATTTCAAACTAGAATAAATCCAAAAATATTCTAAATTAAACAAGTATTTGACTTATGGCGTTCAAAGTACAGCTCATTTATCCGCTACAAAAGTAACTTACAAACAACAACTCCAACTTCGTGCTTCGTACTGATGATTTAATCTCGGGAGGATTAAGTTTTAATTGAGTGCTTACCCACAAGTCAGTCTTCAGGATGCCTAAATTACTTCTCTTCTTGGCCTTTACGATAAGAACTGCTAATATTTTTCTTTAGTAATTACTTTTATGAGTGAGCAACGTTTTTATTACAGGTTTATTTCACCGTATAGAATACCGGAAGATCTTCGTCAGAATACCTAATAATAAATCTCTTATGGCAAGTTACAGGTATCATGCAAATTCACATCTATGATGATTTTCCACATCTATTTGATTTTTATTTCGGGCCTATATATACTTATTACACATTTCGCGCTTAATATTGATAGGTAACGGTGTATCTTGTGGAAGGGAAATCTTCAGGAAGATGGACTATTCCAGACCAACAGGTCTTGAATAGCCCATCTTCCAGGCTTTTCATCAGCTTTCCATGTATATTCAGGACATGGACAAGAGCGTCTTCCTAAATAATATCACAACCCATAACGTTCACTATATCGCGTACTAGGCGCATTGACTTTTGCAAAAACTTTCATTAAGGAAAACCTATGTCCAATAGTGTAAAAAAGCTGATGGATGAGTGAAATAATTGGTGAAATATAGAGCCTATAAAACATAAAAGTCACAAAAATACAAGCAGGATGTCAATGGCCAACAGTTAATCTTCAAGCCTCCAATTAAATCCTCTTTGGAACGGTGCAAGAAAACGTGTTGGGAACAAATGTCGCTATTTTAACAGGTGCCATTTACGAGTTTGTGCTATGAATAGTATTATTAAATGGGTTATATATGCAAATGAGGAGTATTTCTAGATTTTGTATACGTTAAAGTGTACGTGGAACTCCGTATGTATCCTTCTCCTCCGTTCATATATTACTTACGAGTTAAATTAGGTTTTTCATGAAAAATAAACAATTATAGTTGAAATCCTTTTCCTTCGGAGTGTAAACTTTCAAATTACTTTAAATCTATTTACATAGAAAAACACTCGTACAGAAAATCATAGTCAAAGGCATGAGTAAACGTTTGAGGACGATGTTTCCTTCCTCTATATCCCACTTCCCTTCTCTGTATATTCGTGCAATTATCGATTCACTCTTAACCCTAGTATAAAGTTGTATATAGCCTTAAAATTCCTCATTCAAAGCAACGAACCCGTCTTTAGTAGTATTGGTAATGATATCTTAAATTACACTAAGGCAAAGACATACAAAACAATTCCCAAATCATTATTTACAGTTTCAATGTGGCATTACGAAACTATTTTATTACTTTCTAGTTTCTACATTCTCTTACAAACACATTCAATAGCAATAAGAAGTTCCTTAGAGAGAAGGCAGTGGCCTTGAAACTTCTGCGGAAAGAGGTTTATATAATGCTCACTATTCACTCAAACAACTATATGTATGGAAATTGGGTAAAAACTTCGCAGCGTAGCATCCCGAATATATTGAAGATATTTGAAAAACTCACACGAGATATCGGTACAAGATGGATTGTTTGCGGCTAAGTGACGAGAATACTTTGTTGATTTATCGTTACACATTTGCTATTGGTTACTACATGTAAAATCTATTTCTGATAGTTGTATTAAATCTATACACCGGTGAAACCGCGGGGATCAGCTAGTATCAACATAATAATAATAGTACTTAGTGTAAATTAAAGTGATTCTTCACAATATTAGATATAGAATAAAATCTATACCTAAATGGAATGGCTCTGGTAGTTTCTCTGTTTTAAATACGTGGCTTAAATGTGTCTTAATACCTTTATATAAAGTAGGTATACAGTTTCAGACAAAGATTTTCTATGGAAGTTCATACAATTTTAAATTTATGGTTGTCATGTTATGGTTAAGGTAAAACCCTAAGTTGACTAACAAACTAAATAAACATAAAAACGCATATAAAAAATCACCTCATTAAAACTACAATCTATTACCAACAAGGATTTCAGAAATAGCTGTACATAAAATGAATTGCACTTTCCTACAAATGCGCTAATACCACAAACGTAAGCGCTCGCTCATTTTATTTCAAACCCGACGCTTAGAGCTTTATAATGAAAGCTGTTTGTCACCCCGCTGCTACACCCTAAACCATTTTGACAATTTAGAAAATTACACTCATTTTTCTCATAATATTTTTTATTTTACAGACACAGTTAATCTAGAGACAAGAATTTGGTTATAAACTATTACGATAAGTTCCCAGATTTACGCTATAGTTCGATTTTCCTTTATAGAGTTCTGTGCCTATAGATAAAAATGGAATCTAATCGCTAGATCTGAATCGTCTTGACTTGAATCGATATTATTGATCGACGATCGATCAATGGTTGTGTGGGCACCCTTTAATCATGCATAAAACCTTCAGCCAGTCCTGACATACTTCTGAATAAAGGCCTTCTCAAGCATGGTATTTACCTGTTCACCATTCTTAACCATTGCTATACAAAGGTCACTACATAGTATAAAATCAGTCCCTTTCTATGCTTAGATCTTTAAGGACCAACTACGCAACGGATTTTGATGCGGTTTTTTTAGTTAGAGTGACTCAAGAGGATGGTTTGTATGTAATTTAACGCGTGCGAAGCTGCGGGCAAAAGCTAGTAATAGATAAATAACATATTTGAAACCCACTACTTCATGTAGTATACGGGAATTAGGACTGTGTTGTGGGGTTACCCTAATTCCTACATCACAATGAACTTAAACATGAAATTAAACACGACTTACACGTGGTTTTTGGTACATTATTAATTAGTAACTCGTACGCTAGCGGACGCCTGTTCATATCTCATCCTACTTGATTAATATTTCAGTTTAATACAATCCAAAGCCTTTTCTGAGTAGTAAGCTGATACCGCCGCATTCAAATCCGCTTTGCGGCTTACATCATTACATTAGGCTAATGTCGGTGTAGACAAGAGCTATCACTAGTGGTTTGGAATTTAATCTGCCTATTGAGATCGAACTTTAAATATTCCCAAATTCCCAAGGAACTGAAATAAAATTAAGTTTTATACTATACCGTAAGTAGAATTACAATTTATGAAATTTTATGCGAGTCTGAATAGGATTGCCACGATGCTAAATATTCTCTGTCGGTTTTATGTTTCTTCTTCGCGCTATGCAGATAAACTTTCAACTTTTTCTATAAGTGACGTATAATCGAAAATCCATAAAATAATCTTATACATTCTGTTCAACCTTTGTTATTAAAATATTGCTTATTTTTTATTTCTTTATTATACATTTATATTTATAACCAATGAATATATGAATAAAAAAAGTAATCTTATTTTATTGTGTTGTAAGTAAACACTTTCATCACACACAGTAATCATAAGAAAGAAATAATAAATACGAGCATCTGTTCACGAGACGAGTCGACAAAAAACAAACCACTCCTTGTCCTGAAGTTAAAGGCGTACAAGTTGGTACAGCTTTGAAAGTTGCTGTCACAGCTATGACAACGTGGCTAGAGCAGCAAAAGTTTCAGAGAATATTTCCAAGGATATTTCTTTATCAAGTATTATGATAACTATTACTTTTTAGCTGTAACAAAACTTAATTGCTAAAAGTCTGGCTTCTGTTTTATATCACGTTCTGAAATTTTCGTCTGAACTTACGATTCCATGAATTCAACGTCAATATTTGATCACAAAATGGAATATTAAGGATTGAAATTACGAAAATCGGTTCGAAGAATAAAAATAGAAATAGAAATTAATTTAGAGATATTAAGTTTATTGAATTTCAATTTTCAAACTCCGATTTAATTTTATCCAATTTATACTTTTAATAATGTTTAAAATATAGATACAAGCCATATAATAGTATAAGTGGCTTACATACATGTTTACATACATACAGTTTGTTTGATGAAAATAGTAGCCACCATAATTTATAATTTCAATACTAGAAATAAAAACAAACCGCAAAATCTAAATATAGATTATGTAAGATGGCAAAAACTTTTGTATTATGAAGTTTCGCCGGTACTTCTTCATAACTAAACACCTTCCGAAGTGATCGTAGATAAAAAATATTGACGTTAAAAAAAAATCTTGTAAAGAATCTACTTTGAATAAAACATTTTCGATTTTACTGATGCCCAATGGTTCTCGTATTTATCATCAACTTCGGATAAGAAACACTACCTGATAAAGGTTCAACCTGAGGTCGCTACGAGCCTAACGGACATAAAGACTAAGTTGGAACGCCTCGTATAAGTATAACCTTGTATCTCGCCTACGTTTTACTTTGCATTTGTATATTTGCTATTCAAACTAAAACCATTTAACTCCTACCATAAGTAACGTTATCAGAATGAAGACATGGCGAATACAAATGGCCTGATGATACGCGACACACGGACGCGAGTGTCAGATTTCCCCAGCGATTCAACATAAGATGAAGATCATTATCCGAGCGAACAGCCTTGTGTGGGCTGAAGATAAATAAGCCCAGATTTATATGTGAAACTTC
>DWPV01005815.1:0-12037 GCA_018251915.1 Urbanus proteus proteus
CCGTACAAATCAAATTGACCCTTAGAATGAATAACGGTGCGCTATGTAAGGGCTTAACCTAATTTGGTATAATATATCGAAGAAAAGCGTCTAATCACTGCGTATGTCACCCGACTGCGGTCTAGCGAAAGTCGCTGATTAAAAGGCAAACACAGGTTCGCGTGTCTGAAGTATGGAGCGGGCACATCTAGGGTATGTATCTATGACTGTGATAACTAAAATGTGTACAATTTATAATCCATTCATAGGTAGGGATAAACATAAATCCTCCGAGGGTCTCAGTTTCAAATAACTTTTATATTTTGTTTTTATTGTAGCTGTTGTTAACGTTAATTTGGTACGTATGTAAGGGAAAATAGAAAATGTCATATTATAACACAGAATTCCAAACTTGCCAACTTGACGGGCGGAGGTAAAATTATTGTGAACGAACATAAACAATAAAAAAATGTTATTGTGAATGCTCATAATGGGTGTCTCCATACTACCCATTTTCCTATTTAATCGGCTCATCGAAATGCTAACGATGATAAAATTGACTACTTTACGTCTACATCTTACGATTCGATTACAATCTAGAGCATAATGTTGTACTACGACTACGAAGGTCTTAAGGCGATTTAATAATTGTTAAATGATTTCAAATAAAGAAATAAAACAAATAACACAAAATTATAGTTTAATCATGATTACAGCTTTAATAATAATACCTATACGTTAAAATTTACACATTCTTTTCTAAATAGCTTCAAAATACAAAATAGTATTTTTCTAAATTATTTTTACACAATTTGTCATCTGTATTATTGACACAGAGGAAGGGATACAAATATTACAAGGCCACACATAGATAAAGTTAGCGGTCTATAGCGACTATTATGTAAATGTTGGTTGTCTCCTTTGCTCCTATAGCGAAACGAAACGACGTTTCGTATGTTTGCCTTCATGAGCTAATAAACATTATATCTTGCTTTGCTTTGCTACAGCCTACTACCCATAGTAAATCTTCACTGTCGGTGATCTTATATTTGGTTCAAACAAATAATATACAATGGATTCAGCTTTACGGGAACAAGTTATGATAAATCAGTTTGTGTTAGCAGCGGGATGTGCTCGAGAACAGGCTAAACAACTTTTACAATCTGCTCACTGGCAATTTGAGGTAAATTAGTGTAATATATGTAAACAAACAATAAAATCATGAAATGGCTGCTACATAACTCTGCGATAGCCTTCAAGCTATTGTTAGTATAAACTGGCTTACGGATGAATCTTATTATAATTGTATATAGGTGAAATTGTTTTGTCTTTGTAATCTGCAATGTACTGAGCGATTTAAACACGTATTGATAATAACAAATTTAGCACGCAGTTTGTAAATAAGATCACCATAACATTCGTATGACACATCTGTTATTGTACGAGATTACATGTTTCGCAGCATAATAAATGACTGAAAATCGATCATTCGCTTTACTTACATATGATAAATTGATGTTAATGCATTTTTGTAACATTTAACCTCACTTTCAATAATAACAGTTATAAGAAACTGTACCTTGTAATTTTTTAAACTGGTGAGTGTTATGAATAGGTTATATTTTGTAACATACAAGTAACTTGTATGTTTATTCTTATTGATATAACTACTTAAAATTGCAGGTTACTTATGTTCATAAATTATTTGTTTCTTACACATAATATTCATTTATATTGTGGCGCTACTGTCACATTTAATTAACTTTATATTCCAGTTATTTTTAGCAGTACCTTAATGCTAGATACCTTTCAGAGTCGTTTTAATCATTCATATTTGTTAATATTATTGTTAGTAGTAATTGTCTGAAATAAGTCCATGTTGGGGTTAGCGGTCTGAATCTCTGGAAAACTTGCTGATGTTACTTAGTTATTTATTATGTAAATATTAATTGTGTTGTTAATCGTGATGGAAATTAAATGAAAATTAATTATGATGGAAAATCTAAAGTTACTGTTAATGCTAATGAACTCTCACTGCATACATTTTCATTTATGTTTTAATTTTTAAATATCTATTTTCAGACAGCATTATCAATATTCTTCCAAGAAGTGGCCATACCTTCAGGTGCAAATGGCATAGCTGCACCACATTATCACCAGGTAAAACAATTCATCCAAGTCACTTTCACGTGTATGGTCAAGTAAATTAGTATTATTGTTGTTTATGTCTTCTACACATATGATATTACCACGTAATACAGAAAATTGCATTTGAATAAAGTGTGTCCAATTCCCTCCAAATTACTTTATGGTAATTAATGCATGAGAGTTAATCTTATGTAAATATTTACCCATCTTTTAGTGTTTTTTTGTAACTATGTATTGACTTAGCATGGTTTTAACAATTGTTTGCAATTAGTCATCATAATTCTAAAGGTGCTTCAAGTATTTACTACTCAACAAACATTGATATTCAATAGTAACTGACACAAAAAATCTATTTCCAGCAACTTATGACGCCGTGCAACACACCAGCGACGCCACCGAACTTCCCAGACGCGCTTGCGGCTTTCTCCCGGCTGTCGACCGCGGGGAGCCCGAGCGGGGCGCAGGCTCACGGCATGGCGCAGGCCCACGGCATGGCGCCGCCGGTGTCGCCGCTCGCCACCCACCCGCCGCCGACACACCCGCCTCACCCGACGCATCCCACGCAGATGCAAATGCAGATGAACTCATATCCCGGATCGCAGAATCCGCAGACGGGTTACTCACAGCTCTCATGTTCTACTGCTGTTAGTTGATTGATCTATTTAAAATTTAATGTTTTCATCTACGTCTCTTATGTGGAAATTGTTATAGTACCTTATATTTACATAATGCTTGTTTTATAAGATTGTAGAGGCATACATATGTCCATCTAATGATGACTGCTGACTATAGACAGTTTTATTAAACCACTCCATATAGAACAGGATTTCAATTAGAAGTTTATCATAGAAGAGTTGCTACTCCTGAAGAAATACTGATTAGTTTGCGATTGGAAATACTTTTTACTAGTATTATTGAGGTTCAGGTATTTGTTGAAATGTTAAGGTCAAAGCTGAATTACAAATTTGATTGAATTTCTAAACAAACTTTGCCACGCCATGAATGTGATGTACAGGAGTATGGTTTCTCCAAATTTAAAAAAAAATATATGGCATAACCAAACTACAGCTTTAACCCTACGGTTCTACCTGAACTCTGATATTACCCAAACTACCTTTACGTTGACAGTAGGTATGTAATATTACTAGGTACTTTCCATGTTCCATATATCAAACAACTAGTCGCTAATACAGATTTTATGTTTTCAGGTATGCAGAGAACAAATGCCAAGATAAATTGCAGATTGTAGGTTAGAATTGTCTATAATTTATTTTTCTAATGGTGCGCATTGTGAGCTGTGGACTTGTGAATATTAGTTTCCAAACACCCCATTACAGCTTCGATTTTGCTGGACAATATTTGGGGTGCTATAGTCAATCATATTAGACCTTATATTATCGTCAATGTTCTTATAATGTTTCAAACTTATTACACTATCAAGTAACGAAAAAAAAATGTTACATTTTTTGATACCCAATACAATCTATTACTGTGATTATAAAATTTTTGGTATCATAACTAGCAGTCAAATTATGACAATGATTGTATTGTATATAAATAGAAAGTATAATTTCGTTTTTAAAAAAACATTTTTCAACTTCATACATACATCAATTATATTATCAGAGATTCCTGTTTTAACGGTTGAATGTATTTTGTATACAATTATGACCCTAACATTCATTGTGACAAAGTTTATGTGAGCACTTAATAATATCTTCATTTTTGGTATAATAACTATAGTGATAATTTTCTGGTATGAAAGGAATCTCGCAATATGTAACAACATTGAATTGGTTTTATAAGAATAGCTTTTCCACAATAATTATAATTGTTCTAATTCTCTGTATTGAATTATTAAAATTATCAATCAATGTTCTTATACATTGTTTTTTTAGATAGGGGTTCCTGGAACTCATTAGGTAAATTCTTATACAGTAATATTCGCACCTTTACAAAGTAAAAGGTCCAATGATAGGTTCATAGATATTATGTTTTTCATGGTATTAGAAATTTTAATATTTAATAACGATTTGTTACTAACATTATAATAGCACTTAGTTCATGCAAGTAAATATCCGTTGTAAAGAACATGTCATGCGTTTATTATGTAATATATGTATCTTACGCAGACAAGTTGAATCATATTTGAAATTAAGCTTTAGCTAAAAGAAATTAAGAGAACACATGTTTTATAGTGTAAATTGATCTTTGTTTACAAAGAGACAACAAAGGAATCTAACTTCCATCGATATTTACTTACTAAAACATGCGTTAATATAACAAGTACATTTATTAACATATTTGTAAGTAATAATCGTTGATGAAATGACAGATATTTTTTCATCTAATCTGGCGCCTATTTTGCTGTTTACATATATGTACGCACAGCGTGCCTCTTAGTGCTGCAGGAGATTAGTCTATCCATTGATCCAGTACTAGTTCCGAGATTATTAAGACACTATGCTGACGAGGCACGCCACAGTACCCCATGAAAACATAAAAAATTTCATATATATCTGAGGTTTCTGCAGTTATAGTCATGTGTAATCAACTTATCACCCTAACTCATAATGATGACAAAATCACATAAACTTGTTATTAAAGTTTAATATATCATTTTCATCTAACCGTCCAAAAAACATTACTAATTCACTACAATCATTCTACGAAATCAACATTCGTTATCCAACAAAATTTTCAATTTTGTTCAAGAGTATGAAATCATCCTTAATATTAATTTGGGATTGAAATTGGAGTAGAATTTACTTTGATTTTGTGATTAGTCCCGCTCGTCGGAAGAAGCGGTCAATCTGATAAGACTACTTTAAATGGGTGTGTGGTCCCGCCCCCGCCCGCCCATCAAACGCCGGAATACGCTGCAGAGAGTTAATTTTTGCATTGCGATTAACGGATTCGCCGATTTTAACGGTGCGGCACCTAAACTATTTATTTGTGTCGGTGAAACGTTTGCATAATAAAATGGTTTGATGGACTCCGATACTATTTTCCTGCAACACAAGTAGGCACTTAACCTACCTATTACCATAAATATTATTAGTTCCGATTAATTACTACAGACTCTTGCTATCGCAGGTGTAATCCTAAAAAATCTAGAATTTAGGAGATACTTGTCTAGCGTCAAAATAATAGCCGAAATGTTTATCCAGTTATTGTATTAATGTTTGTGCTCAAAGTATCAATTTGATAACTCGTTTTTAATGTACATATTATTTTATACGAGTATGGCCCTACGCCTTTTGGTTAAATCAATATTGGTGTTGATTAGGCGAAGTTAGGCATCTATTTTTAAGGCACTATTTTAATATACATGGAAAAGTGACAAAAATTGAAAAATGATTATTAGGTACGCGCATTACTTATTATACAATATTTAAACAAGAATAAATAAATGTACCTGTTAAAAATTCGCTAATTATGATCAACCCTTTACTGCAATCAAATGTTTTTGATTTTTACTTTTGCATCAACTGTAACTTAAGAATTAAATTTGTACAGCATAAATAAAAATGAAATATCAAATGTTTGTTTTAATACTGTTTATTTTATAATTATAAAATATACAGTCTTAACATTTTCATTATTATATTAGGTACATACCTAATTTTTAGACTTGACTGCTCCAATACAACATAATAATATATCTAACACAGTCGAAACACTTCTAAAACCAATACAGGAAGTAAAACTATATCAGGCCAGTAGCCATTTACATGGCTACTCCATTACTATGGCCAATGGTTAAAGATTAATCTTTAGATTAAATTGCTTTGAATTAGTTGCAAGTGTGATGAAAATTATGAGTCTGGAACCTTCTCATATTCTAATCCATCAATAGATAGATCGGTCATTATTTTTGGTGGTATCACATTGGAAACCTCATCATCTAACAAAAACTGCTGCTCACTGACTTTGGTGCTAATTGAATTTGAATGTTCCCTCTTTTTGAATATCAGCTGTAATAATAACAATAATATTATTGTATTATTATGAAGATTCAATTAAAGGAAGTAGAATACAAACTGTTTGAGTCCATTTGGAGTTATTACATTGGTGCTTGCCAATTGATCGCGTGTAGAATGTTTATTTTTAAAGGTGGTAGAGCCCCTTGTGATTCGACTCCGTCGGCACCAATACCACACCTATTTCAGCCTAATAACAGCAGTGTTCAGCACTGCTGTGTTCTGATTTGAAAGATTTGGTAGGGTAGTCACAATTTAGTCCTCAGGCATAACAACGCATCTGTGGCGGAACTCAGGTAGGACTATGATCTGACCTGGGGCTGATTACAGATGTTCATGGGTGACCTAGAGACAAGTGGAAGTAAAAACTAGGTGAATCACATTGACCCACAATATGGAAAGTTCTGTATTAATAGAGTGCTTGTGTGACTGTACAATGTCTACCTTATTATTGAAATTACGTCAAATTGTACCACCTGGTAAAGAATTTTAAAAATGTATAGATTTTAAGTTTTAAACTCAGATAAATAAAGTAGGTAGATCCATCATTCCTAACAAACAAATGTATCCATTTTTAAAATGGTCGGGCTATAAAAGTGATTATGTGAGTGTAAATAAACAAAGGAACTGACAAGAAACCACATTAGTTTTATGTAAGTGTGTGCGTATAAATACATGAAAGTAGCATAGTTTTTTGGCTTCAATCAAATACAAGGCGGTGAGTAATCTGCCTATTTTATTTATCCGACTTTTTAAATTATATTTTTAAATCTATGAGAAGATTTACTTTTTAATAGAGAGATCTAGAAATTTAAGATAACTTTGAAAAACGCACATTATAAAGATTGTTTTCTATAATATTGAAGTAGCATGCATTTCACCCGATTGAAAGAGTTCATTGCCTCTTATGAATATCTATAATTAACTCCAAATAAGATCCTTATCTAAGGCTGGTGACAACTATGCAGCTGCCCCTCAGGAATAAGGGAAGGGACACCAACAAATGATTTATCTCCAGTACCTATACACAGAACACAAGAGCGCTCAACACTTAAGATAAAGAAATGCAAGTAAACATTTAAAAAAAAATTATCGATTTGTTTGCTAGCCCAATAAACTTAATCGTTTTAACTATGATTATACAATCAATCAATCAATCTTATAACTAAAGAAAACATAGTTTAAAATCACAGGGTTATTTTTTAAATTTTTTCTTTACAAATAAAAAACTAACGTCAAACGTCGACCGGAGCAGTTATAACTCTACTTACCTTATAAAATAAGGGTTTCTCATAAAGCCACACGCATAAAACAGACGCAACAGCTATGGTTACAGAAAATATTAGGAAATTTGTAGAATAAGTAAATGCGTGTAAAAATATACCCCAATCACAATTAACATTCAAATTCTGCATTGTCAAAAGAAACTAAATATTCCTTTTAAAATTCTCTCTCTCGAATAATTATTTATTATTAATATTCATTTGTTCGATAAATAAGTATTTTATAATTGTAAGCGAATCCTGTGTTAGACTTAAAATAATAATAAGATAATAAGTAATGAGATTTCAGATAAAAATAATTGTAAAATAAAATGACAGACGTCAGTGATATATCGATGTGACGTTGACGTTTGCCAGTCAGTCAGTGTGACCTTGGTGTGACCATGTTAGACTTCGAGGAATGATGAATATTCCTCCAATATGTTTGTATTAGATTTTATTGTGCCAAAAATAAATCATGTTTTTGTCTCTACAAATTAATAAAATGTAAGTGTCTGTTTGTAATTTCAAAATAACAATTTTTACTCAATGCATATGAAAATATACACGATAATGCAATATAACGAAAATGCAATTAAAAAAAGTGTTTGGCTGATAATCTTCTAAACGGCTGGACCGATTTTGACAAGCCTTTCACTGGAGGCTACTTTAACTTTTGAAAAATCCATTGTCGCGCGCTCCACTCGCATACGCGTGACGTCGCGAGATGACCTTTATATTTTATGTTTAAATATGTATTCTTTTTTACTTTTTAAGCGCAAGTGAAAACGCGGATATCAGCTAGTACATAATAAAATCTAGTGCTATTCTCTATACCTACTTCGATTCGTAAATTATTACTATCAATCTGGGTAACTTAAGCCTTCATTATAACATTGGCACAAAAGTCAATAGCATTTATAATTATTTTTTTTCTTTCATTTTAATTTATTAGAAAGTAAATTTATAAACAGCATATAGTGCAAGCTTTTTGTACAAGTTTTTGCCAATGACATAAGCGCGAAAAACAATTTAAAGTGTGGCAAATTTCAAGTACATCAAAAAGTTGTCTGCAGTTCTGATAACAAATTGCATATAAAAGATGAGTTGCTACTTCAAGTAGACTATAAGGCATTTATCTTTTATCATATTACAAAATTCTCACAATTGATTCGCGTGTTGCTGTGATATAACTACATAAAATATGTAAAATGATGTGAATGGATTAGAGTAACGTTGGCCCAGGCCTATCCTAATGCGACTTGATGTGAAAGTGTAAGAACTGGTTTTCATACCTTAGATTGAACTTTTTACTTAAATTTAACTAAAATATTAACTTTTTTCTTTCCTTTTATCATGCCGACATAGGTCGAAAGAAAAAATCGAAACCAAATTATCGAAAGTACAAAACTACTTCATGCAAAAGGCTGGATTTCTTCTGTAAATAATATAAAAGCAATAACATAAAGATCCTAAATAAGAATGGTTATTTTGTTATAAAGCATGATTGCTATGGAATAAGACATTTTTTACAGTTTTAAGCAATGGTCTAATAATTTAGATTTTATAATTATTTCAACTGTATGTCCAGTCGTTACAGAAGTGTAAAATACAAGTTCCTAATTGTGCCTCAGGTTTAACTAATAATAGATCACTATTGATTTTCTATGGCAACATATTATTTTCCCATAAGTATGTTCTGTAAGTATGTAATGTAAGCCCAACTCACCGGTTAACTTTGGCCCAGAGGTTTAATTTATTTTAAGGGCTTTTTAAAAGAATTATTATACGATTAATTTTCTCAAAGAAAACAATGAAAAGCCACGAAAATTAGGGTATGTATACCGTGTAATGTTGAATATTTAGTTTCACTATTTTTGTGAAAAGCGGGCCAAAGGTAGATAAATTGACTGTCCTTTTTTTAAATTATTATTTACTATATAGGACGGACCATAAAACAAAGGAAAGAACCACGGAAAGAAAAAAAAACGAAGAGGATGTGGCATAGGAGCCAATTAGTATAGACAACGCTGTAGTTAAACAAACACAAAAATAAGTACTTATATTCTTACAACTAAGAAAGCTGCATTTTACCTATTGCAGTTAATTTATGTTATTCATTGAAAACACATATATATTACTAATTTACTTTTTATTGCTGGATTTGTTAAATTTTGTCACATTCTCTAACAATATGAAGAGATAGGTATATTTATTTAAAAATATCATCTTATTAAAAATGTAATAATGCCCAATATTTATTTACTTTGTAACAGTTTGATACAATATAAAATCTTATAATCCATGACATTAATATAATCTGAAAAAGAAACACCAAATATTCAGATAGGGCCTCAGCAGACATTCAACTTTTAGTATCAGTGATTAACGATTTAACTGCTTTTTGGAAGCTTAATGCAACATCTGAACCCAAAAATAAGACAGCATTAGTACAGTTGCTAAAATGCATAATTTTGATATCACAACTGAACAAAAGCCATCAAAACGGAATGCAGCATTAAATAATCGCCAAAACGTAAATCACCCATGGTATAAAGTAGCATGTCTGCTAGGGCTATTAAAGCTTAATTTTTGTCTTGTTAAATGTACATCATTTCAGCCATAGATGACATTTTTTTTGGTATGTGTACTAAAGTTTCAAAATAGCTGGCCAATTCATCAATCGTGACATCACAGGGCGGATTGAGTGCTTGTTGTGAGCAAGAACTGGTCTGGCCTTTTTCTGCATAACAATCCTTGCTTTGTTTATTGCGTACCACATAGCATTTCCACCACTCTGTAGTATCATTTGATTGTGTGGATGTATTTGTTCTGTTATTTGCATCTGTTGATATGCTTAACTGGTTGCAGTTGTCAACGAGAGATCTTAAGCTTAGACATTCTGAGTTTAAATCCTGACTTGAGGCTTGTGACGCGGTCTCCTTCGTAGTGAACTGATAGTCATTCTTACAGTAGGTCGGGGGCAGTTTCAATTTGGGGTCTTTGAGTATTCTGTGTTTCTTTTTACAAATGGTCATATTTTTATTCTTCTTTTGAGGCACACATGCACATTTATAATTCTGAAAGTTCTTTGTAACGGTAAACTTTTTTTGTTGTGGTAAATTAATGAACTTTGTACTTTTGTTCATTTTACTGGGTTCTATTTCCAATTTTCCCATTTCTACTCTTAACAATATATCTTCTTTTGCCATTGTGGAACTGAAATACATTTGACATAAATTATTAAATATTCAGACAAAAAACTTTAGTTAAACACAACCGTTCAAGGGTCGCTTGTCAAAATTTACTAATAAAATCAACAAAATTGACATGAATCAGGTGGCATGACCCTTGCAGGATTAACTTCAGGTGTAACACCAATATTTTAGATCTATCTTTAATTTACATACAATAGATAATATCCATCTGATTGAACTTGAGCACTATTTTTGAAATAAACATTTCATGAATGATGCTTTTATTCTAAAAGGGATTAAGTATATGTATAGGTTATATTACTCCTCGAAGGCCTATTATTGCATAAGTTAAAAACAGAATAGTATCTTAATAAAAACTTCTGAATACATTCATAAAGCAATATGCACACATAATGCATTATGTCCCTCAAAATAACCTATATAGTACAATTATTTAATTAACATAACTATAATAAAATTAACACGAAGAGTCATAACTGTTGTGTAAGGTAAAACAAAACAAAAGAATGACAGACAAGTTTTTATCAGTTTACTTTGCAATGAGTTAGCAGTATGGAGGCCTCATTATTATAGGGAGTTATATTTCATTCTTGTCAAGACTGTACTTAGTAAAGCCACATTCAGTAAAATTATTTTCTTACCTTTTGCATTAATTAGGCTTATTTTTGTTCAATTACAAGTAAAATGTTCCACAACAAAACAAAATATACGCACGCATCAATAAAGTACAACACAACAAACTACAGATAAAATATGATAGAAAGATGAAAATATAAGCCCTTCAAATAAAATACAGATAAAAAACAGGTTTTGAGGGCCTTTCACACAACTTCAATATATTGGCCACTCAGTTTGTGGAAAAATTTATGCAAGTCAACCGCACGTCCACACGAGAAAAAATCGCTAATTACAGTGGTCCTCATCCTCACCATGAAAACGATTAGTATGGGAAACGTTGTAGCCAAATACCAGTACTTTATCGTATTCTTACCACAAGAAACATGCACTTTTATTGGCTATTTGTTGTGGACAACAAACAAGGCACGTTTATGAAGTTTTACAAAAAAAAAAAAACATCCGCAAAACAAGATTTACGTGTCTCAATGACTGGCAAGCACTGACGTTCAGTATGCTAAGCCGACCATACTGGTAGTCGCATCAATTCGCCTACGTGCCAGTTCCTGGTATCTCTTTGTTTCATGGTCCTTATAAGGTCGACACTAGCGCTAATTGAGTTGAAAATTTACAAGACTAAGTTACGTAAACTTTTATTTAAATATTTAGTAATACATTTTTGACTATACTTGCCACTATAATGGATTGTAACGACGTCATTAAGGCCAATACAAAGTTTTTTTGTTTTTTCGAAATGTGTAGTTGCTGTTGGCCCTAGCGGCCTTTACAGCTTCACCGGGTTTTTGTGGTGAGCCAAATGCTCAGCCGGGAC
>DWPV01005816.1:0-12037 GCA_018251915.1 Urbanus proteus proteus
CGGTGACAACTGGGAAAAGAATTCCCAGCTGTCACCCCGGGGGACAGGGCTAGAGGGGACTACTGGGAATAATTCATATTTTCTCAAACCCTAGTATTCTTAATCAACTGCATCACCTCTATAAAGATGACCTACATAATTATGCTGATGTGGGAATCAGTTTCATTTTAAATATTTTTTAAATCATGAATTCAATTCTACCTTTGCTGCATCTATAAGGATTATGGTAGTTTTAATAACTGCCACAAATTAGCCAATAGCGCATCAATAATTTGGTTGAATCTAAAATAATCTTATTTCATAAATGAATATGTACTATATAAGCATTCACTCACATTTTCGCAATTCTCTTAACTATGATGTCTAAGGGATTGATAGGCCATTTCTTGACTTGCTGCTGATACCCCTCATGGTATACTTGGAATGCTTCGGGATCTGATTTGAACAGCTCCTGTGATTCTGCTCCAGTTGATGTGTACAACTGTTCATTTAAGTATCTGAATTGTGCAGCTGAAAATCATGAACATGTACAGTACTAGCCTTTACCCACGACTTTGCTCATGTTTATGTGTAAATGTAAAATACTGGTAACAATAAATAATTGAACAGTTTTGTACTTTGATTGGTTGCGTAGTTAAGGCGTGAAAGTATCATAAACAAAGTTACATTCACTTATATTCACTAAGATACTATTTTAATGCTATACAGTTTGCACAACATGAGAAAAACCTTTTTTTAATTTTTTTGGCTGCATAACTGCTATTAGTTGTTAGTAAACCTACCTTGCGTCTAAAAAATTATGTAACAGTGAACATACCTTTTAGCCTTTCCAACATTCTCATTCTAAGTTTGTCTCCGCTAGTTTTAATTACATTTCTATTGCTATCTCGTTTCAATACCTCCTTAATCTTTTCTTTCTCTTTTTGTTTCTTTGTTTTGTTGTTGTTGACAAGAGTTGAAGAAATAACTTTTTCCGAAGATACAATTACATTGTCATTATTTTCCACATCTTTACTGCCAAATAATACATCTTCTATGTCGTCATTTTTTATTTTGTCATTAAGTTTCTTCCTTTTAGCATTAACTAATACCTTGTCTAGTTCATCAGTGTTGTAACTCTGTATATCTAAACCATTTTCTTCAGTTTCATTCTTTATTGTCCCATTGTTTAGTCTTTTCCTAGCAATATTTTTAGTCTTACCAGTTTTTGCGTCCTTATTAAGTATGACTTTGCTTTTATCATTATTTTCCGATTTAGGCGCCTCTGTTTTACTTTTAAATTTTTGCTTCCTCTTCAGAATCTTACTTTTCATTCTGTTGTTAACATCTTGTCCATTCGCTTTGATTGCATTTACATGACTTTTATTCTTTTGAATACGTTTACCATTAGCATTTTCTACTATAGGTGATTTATCACTCTTTATTTCAGTACCAGTTATCTTGAGGTTCCTTTTTAAGATTCTGTTATTAATATGGTCATCGGTGCTAAGCTTTGCATGACCATTGACTCTAGACTTTTTACCTGACTGTTTTACAAATTTGTTTTTTGGTTTTCCAATTCCATTTATATTCTTTTGTTTATTTGACTTATTATTTTTTGATTCATTTCCCTGTATAGTCTTGGGGCTGGCTTTATTTTTGGGGCTTTTATTTTTATTTTTCTTATTCTGCAAAAAATAATAATCATGATTGTAAATGTAAAATAAATTAAATTCAACTCCTATTTATTTATTTCAAATATACTTATATTGAACACTTTTTCAACGTCGAAAACTCTACCACCATTTGTTATCAAGAAGAGGCGGCACAAGAAACTCCATATGTGCATAATTAGGAACATGGTATCGAATAGAAAGTATTACTGTACACATGAATAGTATTGAATGAAAAGTATGGTACTCAAAAATGTATCAAAACAAGAGTATTCTTATATACTTCAAAGTATCAAGTACTTTTCTTGGAACCTAATGACATGTGCATCAGAACATCAATATCAGTCAGTCAATAAAAATAAAAGATTTTGGCACACAAATATCTTACTAATATTATAAAGCTGAAAATTTGTGAGGATGGATGGATGGATGTTTGTTACTCTACAACTCTATAACTGAAGAACGGCTTAATGGATCTAGATTAAATTTGGTGCAGACATAGACAATAGTCTGGAATAACATATAGGCTATTTTTTATCCCGGGAAAATGTGCGGTTCCCATGGCATACATTTATTTTGTTTTATCGCGGTGTCAATCTCGCGACATGTTTATTGATTTTACTTTTCAAATGCTGGTGAAACCGCGGGGATCATCTAGTACAATAATAAAGAGATTACAATAATAAGATTACTGTTGCTTAACAAATTTTAAAGTTTATGAAAAATGAGCTGTTAAATGAAATAATAGTCAAGCACAATATATTGATGACAAGCATTATTGCAGCAGAAAATCAAATCGTGAAACGAGCTCAAAGACTTCGAAGAATTAAATATTATAATAATAGCGAATGAATGAGTGATTACGGTAAAGAACGAACAATTGTAATTAGATGGTTTCGATCAGAACAATTGGACTTGATGGCATTGCCATAAACATGCATGACCGTAACCATAGACACATAAGTTTTAAGTGGCTAATTTCTGATGTTTTATTCAATATTATACCTGATGAAAAGTACTCATTGAGTAAAAGTATCGAATGCAAAGTATCAAGTACAAAAGTATCTGTCAAAAAGTAAGGTACTCGATACCACAAAGTATCAATTCTTTTTTCGTGTCCCTATGCATAATTGCATCTTTAAAAAAAAATTCAGTAATTTAAGGGCTACTAAAGAATAAGATGGGCTTTTATAGGATGAGTATAGCATCATAGCACTTATGTACTGTGTAACATTTTCTCTTATACAATAAAATACTTAAAGGATTTCACTTTGTTGTGAAATTGAGGGTAAAAATTGCAAATGTGCATTCAGTCCACTTGGTTGTAAGTAGTCACTATCGCACAGATTAAAGTCTAAAGTCACTACCCGCGATCGTTCACTATCCCGAGGACTACCTTGGATTGCCTCATGCAAGTTCGTTTCTCTTTAGCTTTCAAAGCAGGACACATACTCATGTTGTACTTAACACCGCAGCTTTAAGGCAGAGAAGTTCCACTATCCTTACTCTAACCCTAAAATTAATTAGCGCGCAATTTACTTACGAATAGTTTGGATACGTCCACGTTACTCTTGGGAATGTCGCTACCCCAATCTGGTACATCGAACATGATTAAGCTTCTGTTAATAAAGTTACATTGATTCTGATAAAATTAAGAATTAAGAAAAACGTGCATCAATCACAATGTTTACTTCAAAACGTCAATGTCAATGACGAATTGACGATAAATGACGGACACGTCATTGCCATATTCAATCTAGACGTAAGTCTGGCAAAAACAACATCATGCCGTTTATATTTCATGAAATATTATTTAAATTCAGATATTTGATGCGTAAGAATAAGAAACTTGTTAATTAAATTCCACAAATAAAAATATATATCTTTTCTTATTTTTTACTTCTTTCATTAAAAAAGAACAGTAAAATTGACTGCCTACGAGCGATTGTTCTGCGTTAATGGCCAGCTCCACGATAGCAGTTTTGGCGCGGGAAATATGCTTTAGGCGACTCTAACTATAATTACATAAAAAGGAATATGAATCTGTGAGACAGAAGAAACACAAATATCTATTGTAATTCAGTATGTAATTTGTAGTTTATAACATAATTAAAAATAAACAAGCTGAAGTGGCAATGGGAAAGTCACATTGCTCGAAGGACCGATAGCTGATGGAGAGAAATGGTCCTACAGTCCTGACTACATTTAGGCGTGAGGAGCTTTCCGTTCCGAGGACGTTTCCCGGCCAAGTGGACCGATGACCTGATGAAGACGGCAACCGCTGCACTTACAAGGCAAATGACCTGTTCGAATGGCGCCAATTAGAGGAGGCTGATTTTCCAGTAGTGGAACTTAAAAAGCTGATGGTCAGAAAATAATTCCAAAACAGCAGTATCAGTGGCAGGATACATTTTGTGAGGCCGTTTGCCCATACACAATCTAATTTGCAAAAACAACGTAAACTTTTTGATTGTTTGCTATACATACTTCTATTACACATTACTATATAAATGTTAAATGAATAACGGTCCAAAAATGGCGCGTCTAAAAATTGGCAGCCTGTTATACTCTCGCTGAGATAAAGATGTTTATGTTGACCTTATTATAATAAATTTAAATGTTATCCTTGTTATCTCTTCTGGATATGAATGACCCCGGTGGGTACTTTAATGCTATATGAGAATTAGCGAACACACGTACGCATTAGTGTAAATTGGTGCAGTTATTCTGTAAACATCCTAACGGGGCCGATACGGCGCGCCAAACAGAATAATATCAGTTTTATTTCTATTTTCGAAGGAAATTCGCGTGTTACGGTGGTATTGTGATATGAAGTTGGATAGAAGAAGACAAATCATCTAAGAGTGTATATTTTCAGACCTTAGGTAGGTAGGTATTTTTCAAAATACAAAAATTAAGAGTGTGTGTTAAGCACTACATTAGTTAGTACAAATTAATTATGTTTATAGCACGTAATCGGCATATATTTTTAAAATAAGCGTCATATATCAATAGTCATATATTATTGTGCCATTCGTTTTAATTTATTGCGTGTTTACGGATATCAGGTCCGGCCGGTTGTAATGAACTAGCGTGGAATACAACAACCATTACCGAAGCAATAGTGGTGAGCACTTTAAAAATAAATAACGTATAGGTATGCCAGCGGTTCCCAAACAGCACGAAGGGATGTTCTGGAGCACCATGTTATTATTCTAGAGGAGTTTATTCTACATTTCAAAAGTACGGACGTTAATAGAATCGTTGTCAAAATAGATTAGGAAATACTGGTAAATACGATAGGCTTTAGGAAGTATTTTTCCTACGTAGTACGTAAATATTACTTTCCTGGCGTCGGAATGTCATGAACGATAATGATTATTTCGGGACATGCGATACTTAGCGTGGGCGAATCATGTGTAATATTATGAGTACATAAATACAAAATTATTATGTTATTGAATATATAAGTATGCAATCCTGTTGGTAAGGTCACTGTCTGTGCTGCTCTATGCAACTGTATAGCATATCATGTGTAATTGCAATTGCGTAGCGTGTGGCGTACTCTACCGTGATAGTAGTGTACCTACCGTAGAGTAGGCCACATGCTATTGGCATAAATTCTACGGAGAGTCACGAATCATACTTCTTTAGATTGTCATACAAATTAGAAAGTTCATATACCTACCTAAGTATTTTCATTAGTAAATCTTACATCTAACAAATATTATAAAGCTGAAAGTTTGTGAGGATGGATGGATAAGTGGATGGATGGAAGTTCGTTACTCTATAAGTTTACAACGGATGAACGGATCTGGATGAAATTTGTTACATATTGTATAGACTATGATGATTTGGAATAACATTATAGGCTTGGAACAAACATTAAATCGCGGGAGAGTGGGGTGTTTTGACATGTATTCCTTTTTACTTTTTATTGCGGGTGAAACCGCGGGAATAAGCTAGTCTTAAAATAATTATTCTGGTTTAAAAAAATCGATAGAATTATTTTCAAAGCATCTTTACTACGAAAATAAGATAGTCTAGTTGCCGTTAGGGATTCTATTTATGTATCAACAATGTATTTATAGGCAGGAAGGTGCTTATTATAAGCCAAGGTTTTAGAATCTGCAGGTAACCTACCTGAGATAAGCTTTCAAAAACAATAGCTGCCTCTATCTATCTACCTATCTCTATCTACTATCTATCTATCTACACACAATGAAGCGATACCTTATCCAGCTAGTTTGAAGAGCTTTCGACTCTGCTCGACTTATGACAAAAGGGGAGACTGGGCCATATTGCGCATGTCAGTAACTCTGGCATGCGCAAAAAAATCTAGCGTACCAGCCTCATCTGTTATTATTATTTCCACGTTAAAATAAATACAATATTGTTAGAATACATTATAAATAAACATACAACATATAAATGTAATATAAAGCAATCACTATACAGTTAAAATCGTATGTGCAAGCCTAGTCTTCATTTAGTTAAATCGTTCGTAACCTATAATTAAGTGTCTCTGATTAATTAATACGGAATTACATAGGGAAAGGTTAATCGCATCGGTGACAGATATTCAGGTGCTGGATATTGGTGTATCGATTGTGTGCATATAGTGTAATTTGTGATAATATCTGATATCATCTCGTTGGTGGTATAACTATTAGAACGTCCGTAAGTTGGATTTTCCTATATTTTAATATTTATCTGGTTTTATTTACGAATATATATTTTTTTAAATACACTAATAAATAATTTTATATGTTCCATAAGTATACTATGCCCATGAGGGTTAGGTATACACTATAGTTCGCACTTAAATATATTTCTTTATGTGTATTATACGTATAGATAAGACCAAGCGAGTATGCAGTCTACCAGATGGCAATTAGGTTCCGATTCTGTAATCAAGTTTAAATTTAAAGTGGAGTCCTACTTAAGTTTACCTCTGTACACTGAAACGTTGGAACGTCTCTTGTAAGTCTATTTTACCACTCTTTTAACCCGACACACAAGTTCTCAACATTATCGTCATAACATAGAAATAGGTGTGGTGGCATCACCACCTCACTAGTTAAACAACGAAGGGGTATAACGTCTTTAAAATTGTATTAATAATAACAATGTACCTACTCTACTATCAACTACTACCGTTTAAGTGATTTATCTATTGTCAACAGACCACGAAGGATCTCACCCTCATCAGTGATGGGAGACGAGGGAAGGTGATGTTGGCCTTCGAGGCTCGAGCCATGCGATTTTTCGGATTGCAGAGACCTATGGCGAAGATGCGCAGAGACAAACTGGTTAGTAATAACTTCATCTATCTTTTGTCTCTCGCACTATCTTCCATTACTGTGGAATGTTCTTCGTTTAGCGAATTCACCCTCGTTGCTATGTTTAGTCTGAGACAGACAAACAATACGTGTTGATGTGCTGTTTATACGTATAATGAATTAAAGTATAAGTAACTTAGTAGAGACTATTTTGAAATCATATTTTGTTCAGGCGATAAAAATCCATTTAAATTATTGACTTGTTTCCAGTGGCGGTCACGTTGCCAATGGAGTATAGTGACGGTCACAGCGATCGTGTTGGTCATCTACAACGTGGCGGCCAACGTGTGGCTGCTGCGGCCTCCGTCCTGCCCCAATATCCAGTCCACGCCGCCGGACACCGAGCCCCCGTCTTGCGAGCCATGCGTTGACACCGCCCAGAACACCGGCGTCGACGACGATCCTCTATCACGCATTGACTTGCGCCTCGGACGCTGGGACGGATCAAGATCTTACAGGATGTTCGACTATGCCGCCGTTGGAGATATGTATGCCGATGCCTCAGCCGACCATCGCGTTTGCTTAGCCACGCAGAGCTCCATCGAACGCCTGCACGAAATCCTCAGGATAGCAGCGCACTGGACGGGTCCGATATCAGTTGCGGTATTCGTCGCCGGCGATGAGTTAAGACTTCTCAGAGCATTCGCTATGTGGTTGTTTCGCTGCCAGCCGGAAGTGTACTCCCGGTTAGCCATACATGCGGCGACCCCTGCAGACAGGCCGGGGGTACACGGACACCTACCAAACTGGGCGAAGGATTGCGAAGCGAAGCCCCTACCTCCCGGGGAAAGGAAACCTGAAACAGTCGTGTGGAGAGCGAGACATCCATATCCACAGAATCACCTGAGAAATCAAGCGCGACGAAATTGTCACACGCCTTACATATTTCTCGTCGATATCGATATAGTCCCTTCGAAGGGAATGGCCGATTCGTTGGACATATTTCTAGCGAATGCTCCAAAATGTCCGTTGTGTGCGTATGTGGTTCCCACGTATGAATTGGACAGACGAGTAGCGAACTTTCCTACAAACAAATCGGAGTTATTGAGGCTTTCCAAGAATAAATTGGCGATTCCATTTCACAGAAAAGTGTTCATTTATAATCAATACGCTTCCAATTTTTCGAGGTAAATTAACTTTTACTTATATATAAAAACTATTTTATCTATAGACCCGAATAAAAATAACTTTTCCGTAATAGAGCTAGTTTCAGTGTGAACCAGAGCATGTTTCTATATTTACAAATAAATAAAATTGAAGTGTCTGTTTGTGATATCAAAATAACATTGTTTTGCTCAGCTGTTTGACTGAGCTAACCTTCTAAACGGCTAAACCGATTTTGACGGGACTTTCATTAGAATATAGCTGAAGGTCTAAGGCGTAACATAGGTTACTTTAATTTTCGAAAAAAGGATTAGCGCGCGCGCCACGCGCATGAGGGCCCCTCGTCCTTATGTTTAGATAAGTATTCCTTTTTACTTTTTTAACGCGGGTGAAACTGCAGGGACCAGCTAGTGTTATAATAAATGTTTCCTATTCAGATGGGAAGCCAGCGGAGGCAACGAGAGCTCGGAGACGCACGTGAGCCACAACGTGACCAACTTCGAGCTGCTGTACGAGCCGTTCTACGTGGCCCCCGACACCGTCCCCGCACATGACGAGCGGTTCCTGGGGTACGGCTTCACGAGGAACACACAAGTGAGTACTCATTTTTATTAAATTACAGTAGGAGATGGATATGCTATCACCGAATGTGAAGTGGTCTTCCATCTTACATAATTTTAAGTAGCTTAAGTATAACAAAAGTACCACCGAAAACGAAGGAGAACATTGGTTCTAGAACAGCAATAAGATCTCCACTGCGTACAATCGTCAACGAAGTTTTGTATGCGTCCGAAAGTTTTACCCAAACTGTTTTAATACGATGAATTAGCTGTTTTTAAGTTGTTATTTTAGTTGTTAAATCAGCTAATCGAGTTCGTCTGAAACGAGCAAGTATTAACTTTTAAATTAAAAAAGCGCAATAAACTTATTTAGCTATTTCCTATTGGTCCATTATGTTGGTATTAAATTAGCTAATGACTACTTAAACCTTGAATTGACACAGTTGTAACAACAAATGCCCTAAAACACTATTTATTGTATTAAGTACAAGGTAAGTAGGTAGACATTTCTCACTACAGTAGAACAACTTCTCGTCTAAAATACATATAACATTAAATAATTTAGTTAGGAGCCGTTAATTTCTAGGAATAATACAATTTAGTTCCGTTGGCGTCTCGCCAGCGCCGGCGCGATGTCATTACGCAAACAGCGACCGAATTACGTACTTGGTAGCAAGTCACTATCGTAATACCTGGACATGTTGAGCTCAGTTCTACCCTGAGATAATACTTCTAAAGAGTACCGTAGTTTCCATGAAAAGTTTATAAACTGAATCTCATTTTTTTATAACTAAATCTATTTATACGGTTGTTGGATGAAGGTATCATTTTTATTCTGATTCTTTTAGTTAAAAGTGGTCCTTTGGAGTTCGACTCCGGCGGCCCCACCGCCACTTCTATTTCTGCCTTACAACAGTAGTGTAGACCTGTTGTGTTCTGATTTGAAAGGTATGGTAAGGTAAACATACTTATCCAATGAGTTCCAGGCTCAGGTAGGATTGCGATCTTATCTGGGGTTGACTCAGATAAATAGAGTAGGTAGATCTATCATTCCTAACAATAAAATGACGCCATTTTTAAAATGGACGGGCTATAAAAGTAATTATGTGAGTGTAAATATACAAAGGTGCTGACATGAAACCACGCTAGTTTTGTGTGTGTGCGTATAAATACATGAAAGTAGCGTGGTTTTTTTGGCTTCACTCAAATATAAGGCGGTAAGTAATCTACCTATTTTATTTATCTGAGGGGGTTGATTACAAATGTCCATGAGCGGCAGTTGCCTACAATCTGGTGGACTGTAGCTAGTTTGCTACTTCGATCATTATCATTTCGATTATTCAATACTATTTGTAAGTAAACGAATATATTTCTTACCCTTAACTTACATTTGAAACCCCTTGGCCCGTCGCCCGCGGTCGCTGTCCGCCGCGTACAGAACATCCGCGACCGAGCTATGTCATTACGCAAACAGCAAATTACGCGGTCAAACACGCCATTATTACATTTATTACGTATTTGAACTTGTTCCAAACAATGCAACATGTTCCGTTAAAGTTGATAGTGGAAAGTCACAATGTTTGTTTGTTAGTGTTTTAAATTATTGTTGCGTTAAATGATAGGCTGTTATTTAGGGAGAAGTTCAAGAAGAACAGAGAACTTCACATTTCAGCTTTAGTTATTATTCTAGCTTCACACAAAATATAGGTATTCTGTAAAATCCTTGAGTAAACGATAAACAAATAAAAAAGTAGGTACCAAATGTACGAAGAATGAAAGCATTAAATGAATCATTAAGCAGTTAATTCTGTCGACTCATAACGCATCTACATAAATCAAGCGTATACTGAGAAACATGATGAAATGGTTTCATGAAAAGAAAATTTAATGAAATTTCATCTCAGTTTTTCGGTATCCAAGTACTAAATATTTTATGTCTTATTATTCCATAACACCTTTTCTTCAGTAATTTTGACGTACGTATGATACATTAGGTCTGAGTTCTTTAATTAGATTACATTAATCGCCTAAATATTCCTTTCCTGATATATTTCCTAATTTCCTTTATTTTTAGTTTGATACTCACTTTTTATGCTCTCACTGAAAAATAAAACCTTTTTATAAATTGTAGGTAACTATTCGTTTATGACACTTTATTTACCCGTGTGTATATCTTATAAATTTGGGTAGGTACATGGAGTTTTAATCAATGTCTTTTAATTGAAGCATTTAATTTCGTAAATTTGAATCGATCACAAAAACTAAACACAGGCAAGAAGTAAACATAGTGCGATCCGATTTGTAGCTACAGTTTTTGTCCCTTCGATGTAATTGCTCACAGGAAATTTATGGAAGTTGGACGATATTGAAGCGAGATTGAATTAATGTGTTTAATTTCGAACCTCGTCCGGTTCACATGGAGAAAGGCAAAAAGTTTGAGACTTGTTATATGGAATTTATGACTGAAATGATTGGAGTCGACCAGAACACATTGGTTTCCTTTTATACATACAAAGATATATGAGTAAAAGAGATAATACCCAAATCAGTACCTGATTTATAAGTTGATGAAAAAACTGAAATATTTTTTTCTATATCACTTAGTAGCCGGGACAAAAAAGGTGTAGACGAGGAAGAAGACAGCACAAAAAAACATGGACAAAGTCGCTTGATTTATAACGCTTCGACAATATCCTAGATTTCTTGCTGAAAAAAAAAGAAATCTAAAAATGCCTGCAACATTTAAATTAGAACATGGTTGTTTTTAAAAGACATATTTTCGAAAATGAGTATCTATTTTCATCTGAAACCATCAACACGATAAGTAAATATGAAAAATGACAACGTAAACAATATCGTTAACTTTCCGTGATGGTGGAATCGTGCCAGGCTTGCAATTGGCGGAAAAATACAGAAATCTTTCAGTAGACACATGAGATGAACACACAATATATCATTTCTGCGATATCCGTTTTCTAGAATAATTTTTATATTGTTTGAATAAAATATGATTTGTGTTCATAGTTCTTCAAATTAGTAAGAGAAAAATCATATTTTAATGCTCATCTACTATTTAAAAAAGGTCTTGTAAAGTTCATGTTTCTACAGCTACCAGTTTGATCCATAGATGTAGGATCCTAATAACGTAGGGTTTGAGATGTATCTTGTCTGTCTGTGATTCAATGGAGTCTTAATACTGTCTGTATTAAAACTCCATTGAATCTAAAATCTTCTATATGTTTAGATAGTTCCTCAGAGTGTTTACGCCATATCAAATACAAGTTGTAAGAGTCTTACAGGGAAATACACTCGAGAGCAAAAAAATCGCACACTACGACAATTTTCATTTCAGGGTCAATTTTTTTCTAAATGGCGCTTG
>DWPV01005817.1:0-12035 GCA_018251915.1 Urbanus proteus proteus
GCTACTTGCTTAGTAAGCAGTCACTTAAATAATTTTATGGAGTTACTCTTTTTTTGGATTCGTACGTAAAAGATAAAAATGGAACCCTATTACTAAGCATCAACTGTCTGTCAGTCTGTCATAGTGTCACCCGTAATAGATAGACATTTAATACTAGGATTGTGTATCACTTTCACCGCTATTATAAAATAAATACTAAAATTAACAAAAATAGAGCATACCTCCATCGACATTTTTCAGATTAACTATTGAACCGTTACAGGTAGATACGTCAAATTCTCCCAATGTACAATATACGAGAACGGTCTTCTATAGATTCTACGATAACAAACACTATTTAATAAGAGTACGGATCTCTCCGTGTGCGAATTCAACTCTCCACTGTGAATTATTAAATGTTGGCGCTAAAAAGAGTTAACAAAATTATTGGTTCATCATTAATAAAATGATTGCTCACTTATAACATTATGACCGCACATGACAATGATTAAGTTACAGAACCATCGCCACATTAATTAACCCGAAAATTTGCAAACAGATAAAATTAATCTGTAACTCAATATACGACCCGGTAATCAATGAAATATATTTCAATTTATCACTCCAACACGATATGATCAATTTATTTTCATATTGACAGAGTGTTAAGCGAGTTGTCATTGCTTTGCAGATAAAAACATATGTAGAGTTAGTATACTTGGAGAAGTGGAGCCAGCATAAAATGTGGCTACGGAAGAAAAGATAAAGCAAACGAGGCTATCTAATCTAATAAAGTGATTAGACAAAGATAATTATACACAGGTTTGTCATCTTCACTTTTTCATTATTTGTTGGTTTGCCTATGGCTCTCCTTTTCTAAGTATAATATCTCTATGGATTAAACTGTCCGCATTAAGGTGCATTTATATCTACAGACTTTTAACGTGGATTTAGAATTCTACTATAGCATATTGACATTTTCATATCTACCGCGCAGACATATGCCGCAACTGTCAAAATTTTGTATACAAATATATGTATTTGTGGAAAACGACCAGTTTGTTGACACGGTACAACAATTTGGATTTATAGTTAAAATTTAGTCTTAGATCTTAAACTTTAAATATATGATAAGCTCTAGCTTATTCTACTTTTAATGATTATTGTCCCGAAAAACGTCTATGTATGAATCACTATGGAATTCATCTAGCAATTTGGTCCCTTAATCTCAGGGAAATTCTGTAAATTATACAGCATTTAAATGATTCAAATGCCATAAAGCATTTTTCAAGATGAGAAACACAATTGCAATAAAATGTAAATAGTGTATTTCATTAAACGAAACCTAGTTACGAGAAAGTACTGTTTAACCTGTAAGAAAAATTGGTATTTCCCACCACCCTGGATTTAATTAAGGAGACACCCGCTGCGGGCACTAACGCTTCCTTCGACTTAGCGCAAACTAAGAATAATGAATTTCTTACGGTGTTTTAGGGTTACTTACTAAACCCATTTTACTAGTTATTTTATATTGAAAATATGTTTTTTTTATGATATACTCGTACACAAAGTATTTTATTTCCTACTTCCTTAAGTTTAATCATCCGCCGAGTCTGCTAACGCGGTCTCTAACGTAGCGCAAATTGAAAATAATGGATTCTTAGCGTCTTCTTGGAACAATTCAGAACCTTTATGTCACCCTTTAGTAACATGAATTTAGACCAGATATTTAAATTAGCTGAGATATTACTAACCAACGATTTCTTTTTTGGCTTAGTTTTTTGTATTGTTTTTCTGGTTTAATTTGTTAAGAACAATTCTATACAGAATTGCATTATTTTTGGCAATGTCCAATAAGTCCAAAAGTCCAAACAAAATATTTATTCTAGTAATACTTTTACAACTTTTATAATAAAATCTGAAATGCACACAAATTGTTAGTTTTATTTCAGTGGATTTAATCAAGGAGGGCACCCGCCGGTTCCGCCAGCGCTTTCGCCAACTCCGCGCAAATTGAGAATAATGGATTACTTACGACATTTTAGGGTTATTATAGAGAACTGGCTGTCTAACATCTGGGTGTTTTATACTGCGACGGAATACTAACTTTTGTTTAATTTTTTTGTTTAGCTTAAATAGAGCCCAGGTGGGCCCAGTACGAATTTTGGAACATTGAAACTCTGGTTTCATTTCTATCCAAAAAACATTGCTAGATTAACTTTCATTGTTTCAATTTGAAATTTGTTTTAGATTCCAGTTCTTGTAAGATAGCTGTTTTCGTGTGTTAACATGAGATGTTAACGCATGTCACTTAATAGTGAGGCTTTATCATAGAAAAATATAATTATTGTGTAACAAAAAGTACAAAAAACCCAGTATAAAATATATTCACACACAATCCAATACGTGAGCGTATCTTATCCATAATCTATCGATATGTCTAATAGTGTAGCAATAAAGCGCGATAAGCTCTCCGGCTAAAAGTATTTGGGCATTCGGTGGCGTTTATTACATTTCTGGTTCGATCACACTACCGCGTATAGCTGGCATGGAGCAGGGGGTGATTCACTGAAATAATGCGTCGCTGTGCTTGAAGTCGAACCAACCTGCTTAATAAAAGCTCTTCATTTTGACAAGTGAAATATTGGTCGTGGTTAAGGCGGTTGACGAATTGTACCTTTCACAGTTGTATCTTTTTTTGTTGACAAGGGGATTCCTAAAAAAGGTACCCGACGCCTCGGCAGCGACGCCAGGTTATGTGGGGATTTTTACTGCACTAAAACCTCCCCCGGTGGCCTTCCTCACGGCTCCGAAGAGGACTGGAAAGCCTTCCATAGTCCCCTGAGCGCGTTGCCCCATCGGGCTGCTTCGGGAGAACGCTGCTCTCGCTGCACCGTTAGGTGCACGGCGATATTCGACCACACATACCGTCGTCCCTTCCGGAGGTCGCTAGATGGACGGGTAGACCTCCGGCTCTAATCGCCTTTTAGTCACCTCTAATAACACGCAGGGGATACCTTAGTCCTGTTCCCGTAACTACAAGGACCACTAGTTATACCTACTAGCGAATACAGTTTTCTTGGAGAAACATCAACGCGTGTATGCGTTAACAAAATACGTGTAAACGTAACTCGTCGCTGGCGCAGCGTCGAGCTGGTGGTCGTGTTTCTTAGTGAATAACCCTGGTCTGCCCGCAGTTCCACCCGCGGTGCTTATGTTTCGGGGCTAAGCCGATCCGTGCATTGGTGATCCGTCTTTACGATCTCGTTAGTGCCGGTAATCGCGACGTTGCACGAGGATTACGCCTGTGCATTATTAGTGTTTTTATTGATTCACTCGGCTGCCGTCGTAAACTGAGATTATTATTCGCGACGCACCCCCCGCTACCCCACACACCCCCGTCTCCTCCAGCTGAGTTGTTTTGTTACTTAATCGCGACGATAACAACATTTAACGACGGCTAGGTGACTGGCGAAATTCCGCTTCGATGTTTAGTGCTCATTCTATTTTCATTAACCATTTACCCACTTAATGATCCAGATCCTATGGGATTGATTCAACGACTTGGTGCCCGTAAAATTAAACCTTAGCGTGACCTGACCGGTGTGAGGCGTGTTAAGTGGGAGTTTATTAAAACGTCCACAATTAACACACAAATAACAATGTCGTACAAAATGAGGACTGAATTGAGTTAGTAACATAAAGACTTATCCAAATTAACCTCTTAAAAGGCTAATGATTAGCTCTTCTAATCAATGAGACTGGCCAGTTTGCAGCAATAATCCGCTATGTCGATGCAGTCTAATCCTGCTCCCTTTATACCCTTTGGCATTATTTTAATGAGATTTCTATACGGTTTAACTTCTACCATTAGTAGCATGGATTTTGCTTATTGAAATTGAACTTTAGAGGATTTTCTCAGATCAAACTATAAAACCGAACAAGAATTGTTCCATAGTTATGAACTACTATCTGCAGTACAGATGCTTTATAATAAATGCAATAAACTATAACTTAAATAATAATTATCGCTGTTTTTTTTCTGTACGTGTCACATAGTTTAGAATTAAGCCTTTCTAGTTATAGAACGTCCTAGTAACAATGCCAAGTGATCATCTTTTAATAGGAATGTATAATAATAGACCAATGTCAGAAGAGATTCATAGTACTACAGAAATGAAATGAAATCATTAATAATTACTCGCTTTATCTTATTACCCTAGCCCTAAGCTGCCATGAAAGTACTAAAGATTTAAGTGTGCCTAAGATTCAACCTACAAAACTGATTACCATACAAAATAGTTTAAACGGTTGTTTATATTTATAATTAATCTTCCTTTCAATGTGCCTCATTATCCAGTCACCAAATTTACACTGATTCTAGAGACATTACTACAATTAAAAAAATATATACGAGACATTTCCTTCATATAAGTTTCAATACCTAATATTTTTAAATCGGTACTTAAAAATTTCATTATTAACCGTTATGTCGGTTGATGTTTTCAATAATGAAAATTATTAGCAGCTTTCGAACAAGACCCCTATTAGGCCTCCTTGAAATTGTTCCATTGTTCGAGTGTACGAGATCAATAGACGAGTTTGTAAGGCTTGCTAGTACCTGAACTCTGATTTACGATACACAAATGTACAACAAAACGGTTAACTGAACGTTATCTGAATAGAAATACAATTTTAGCTTCACTTAAGTATTTTTATATAGTTATGGTAAGAATAGGTTTTGATTCAACTGCATACATCACCGATACTAATTCCTTCATTATTTATTTGCATATTTTCTCTTCAGACTTTCAGACTTTATATACCTTTGGAGACATGTTATACAATTACGAGTGCAACTATAACCTTGATCAAAATCGCTTACAGTGTTAACAGAAATCTTATCGTATTCACGAAATATACCGAATTCCTTGATGAAAATAGCCGTCTGAATCTAAGTCAGGAGAATCTATCAATGCGCTCGGGGAGCTTGCGGGCATAGGATTACGTATCAATTCTGCGAGTGGAGGACTCCGAAGTAATCTAGGTGCGGCGGGGAACACAATGGGTATCACAAGCATCAGCATGCACGGGCCGGTCCGATACAAATTGGGAGATAAGGCGCAGAACGGAGACGAAGCCGGATGTTCAATAGGCACTGATTATATTTAGGGACAATTCGCACTGACGTCTGCTGTTACTCAAACATGTACGTATTTCAACTACTCGTATCCTGATAATTTTGTATTTGGTGGATCGATGGCAGTGGGATTAGATTAGTCTGAATGCAAATGGATTGATTAAAAAGAGTACTGAGCAAAAATGATGTTTAAGACCTTGCTCGTATTGAAAAGTCTAGATGGGGCCTGAGATGTAGCTTGAGAGAAGTGATCTTTTAAATGCTTATTGGAACAAAAGTGGAACTTTTTACGTCAAAACTACGAAGACATCTGAGATCATGTGATTGTAGCCACATAGAACAACAGGTATGATTAGTAATGTATAATTCCCTCATGCACACAACGTCATAAATAATTTAGAAGATGTTCATATTTGAATTATTCGTAACAATTGTTCTCCATTAAATAAATCACTAATGTCTGCGTTAAGCAGTGTACGTAGTTTCGGATACGGTCATCGATCCTATCAACATTTGCCTAGATATCGAATTGCCTCTAGTCCCTGCACTACGTGACGTAATTGATTTTTCTGCTGTAAAATAAAGGTGCATTTTACTTTTGAATCTAAAAAAATCTGAATTTTAAATAAAGTTCAATATCGTTTCACGTGAAGTGTGTACTGTGACAAAAATATTTTAGCTACGCAACGCGTTTGTAACTAACTTCTGATAGGACTCTAGTTGTTAATTTATAAGCAGAGTATGTAGGTACAGATAGAATGAAAGACAGAAATTATCGTAGTTAGCCGAGACTCTTGCTTTAAAAATAACTTACCTATTACAAAATATAAAATATTTATCACAATTTATAAATAATGGTACATAGTCATAACATACTCGTATGTATCATTATCAACACCTATTTCTGTTTTCCTTGCAAATTTAAGGCCACAGAGATAATTTCAGCTAATAACGTCGACTCTCATATTTATACCACCCAAGGGTTCCCGTTTTAATTAGGGCACCGGAGTAATAGAGCACTAATGGCGAAAATAGATCAACGTCCATCACCTCGTCGCGGACATGCCCCGCGGTCGAATCAACATTTGCGAACGGATCGATTTACCGGCCGCCAACGCTACGTAATTGATTCACTGTCCACTTCGCGGCGCGCCCAGCGTTGTAGCGTGGAAAATTGTGGATTCAGCACTTTACGTATGAAAAATAGTCTATATGGTTCTAGGTATTGCATTGCAACTCCAATGTGTTGTATGATTGTACGATTGTTGTCAACAAATTAAAGAGTAGCTCAGATAGGATCACGATCTATTTGGTGTCGACTTCTCGCTTCAGACAGTGACTATGTTCAGAAATGACAGGACGTGGCAGGCAATGGGATTCTGCTGCAAAGGAGTGATGCTCACGTAGGAATAGCTAGGGAGGATGATGCTACTTCGTCACAGATGCAAGAGGCGACGCAGTTTTCGACGAAACCCACCTGAGCTTTTTGGAAGATTTTCGTACACCATAGAGGACTTTATGATTAACAGTATATGACATGACAAGAAGCATGCCCGACATTCATAATCATCGAATCGATTCCATCTATGAAAAATCGATGTTTCGGCCATACGAATTTTAGTCGACACCAAAATTTTCATAAGGTTAAAAAATTACAACTTACGTATGTAACGTAACATAAATCTCATGTTTATTCTTGTTCTTTTTTTTTTTGAAAAATTCCCTATCCTCGTTATTAAGACTGAGGTTAATTAGGGCAGCGGTGTAATAGAGCACTGATGAAGTGGATCAATGTCCGGCTCAATGTCGCACCGAGCCTGCTCGCGGTCGAGTCAACATTTGCCGATCGATCGAATTACCGCTCGCCATTTCGTCAACGTTGCTTAATTGATTTTTACCGCCCGAGTCTCTTACTTTTTACGTATGAAAAAATAGGCGACACCATGTTAATAAAGCTGAAATAAGTAAAAAAGTAATATTAGTGCTACAAAACTAATTTCAACTAAATTTTCCATTCTCTAAAACATAATTAGGTCAAAAGTCATATATGATGAACGAAATCAATCAATACATTGGCCTATTGATGGTCAAAACAACATAAATCAAGGAATAAAATTAATGTTCTGTTAATATTTTGCTTTTCCAATACTAATTATAATTTTACCCTAATACTAAAATCTATAAACAGTTTTTCGTATTTGTCACTGTCCTTTTCTCCCAAAGTAACTATAAAACTCGCAAATGACTTCCTCGCATAAATTCCAGCAAACATTTCGCATTAAAGGTGATTAAGGCACTCGAGCTTAATTAGGGCAGCGGAGCACTAGAGCGCTAACTGCGAATTAGATCAGTGTCTAACACCGCATCACAGCGAATTCGCTCGCGGGCGAATCAACATTTGCGACAGATCGAATTACCGGTCGCCTCCGCGTTAACGTAACGTAATTGATTCGCCGTCCGCCATCGCATCTTTTTTCACTTCGATCCGGTAAAAAAATATGCAAAATCCGCGACTAACTCAATATCCAATATTAATGCTGTTACGTTCGTGCCGTGAAGAGTATTGGCGGGGATTTTTTATTTATAATATTCACCGCAATATTCATTAAAAAAAAACTAAAATTAAAAAAAATGTTTATATGTGCTAGTGTGGCAACAACTCGAGGTTGAGACAGAGTTACAGCGTTAAAAGTCCTCGCAATAATGTAAGAAGAAACTAACGCAAACAATAATTCTGTCACAGAAACATTTAAGCTACAGTCAAGACTATACATTTGTTTCTGAGAAATTCCTCACTATATTTGAGTTTTATAAAAAATCTCATGAATAAGTTCATTTCATAGTATAAACATATAATATTAACATAAAATCTATTGCAAAAAGTTAACTCAGTATACTAAAATACATGCCACAAAATTAATTTACATTAATAAGTGCATTTTCACAAATAACGAAATATATTTAACGTTTAAAATATTATAAAGGTTAACCCAAAAATACTACAATGCCACGCGTGTACGAGTATGCTGTCCAAATTTATTTTAACCATATCATTAACAAAATTCAATAACGTTGCTTCGTGATTTAATTTTATTTGATTAACAGGTAATTAATACGTTATCTGCGGTTCATTTTTCCAACAAGCATGGTTTAATAAATTCATTTTACGTTTTCGCATAAATAGTTTGGCTCATACAATTTTCCAAATTCCGTGTACCTACGAGTATTCGAGTAACTTATTTTTACAATTAAAAACACAGTTTCTTTATCTATGTCTAGTACAGATTTGAAACTGTTAAACTATGACGTATGTATCTATTCTTTGTGACAGGGACTAGAAAAAGGGAAAGGTGAATTAGGTACTAGAAGTAATCGAGTGGATCTGGAGTGCAGCGACATCACCACGATACCTATTGCGGCACCTACATTATTTATTGCAAAAAATAATCAATATTTTATGTACAACACATTGTTATTTAATCATCTTTTAAGACGGTTCCAAATAGAAGTATATAGACGTAAGACGTAGAAGCTTACATCACATATTTTCTAATCTGAAAGCCGAGTATTCGCTTGAAAATACACACGTGAATGCAAGCGATACCCCGAGCTGTGTCTGTGTGCACCGCCTACGTGCAATTGAACACCATCCGATGTGGAAATAGATACCGTAACAAATGTACGGTAATACACAACACTGGTATCGGAAATATCATTTCTACGGAAAATACGAATATCAAAGGTGAATATTTCGTTTTTCATCCGATATTGTTATACTCTGTGCGAATCTTACAAACGCTCCACACGTGTTAGGGCTTAGCAGAACAATGAGAATCAGTGTTCTCGGAAAACCGTTTTATAAAGCGTAAACTTTTTGAAATAAAACCGCAGAAAACGTCTGGTTTTCAAAACATGTTTTCGTATGCCTACAATAAAATAAGCTTATAAGAGTATTTTCCCGCACCTACGATACTTTGAACAATGAGGTAATACTGAAGTACTTTAAACGATACCTATAGACACAACGATATGATCTACCAACATCTTATATTACAATAAATATTTTAATTTATAACATCTAACATTTAACATAATAATTGTCGTATTTATAATTCTACAAATATATAGATATCATATAAAGAGCCGACAGAGAAAATATTATTATTTATACACGTTGATAAAATATTATACATACCTATTTACGATACCAGCTCATATCCATACTTTAAAATGGATTTATATTTTTTACTTAGCGAATTAGCGTTAATCCTCTAGTAAAAAAACTGTCACTTTATTTTATCATAAATTTCGCAGTCTACAATAAATAAAGAGATGTCTTATCTGAAGCCTATGCAACACACCTCAACTAAACCAGAATGTTTTGTGTGCTAACAGATTTTGTGTCTAACATCATTTTTTTCTACTTTTCACCGACTTCAAAAAGGAGGAGGTATTGTATTCGGATGTATGTTTTTTATGTACATAATAAATGTTCACCGACTACTCCGCGATGCCTGAAGCGATTGAGATGATTTAAACGGCATTGGATGCGGTTATTTTCGAAAAGGGTCAAAATCATACACATATTTCGCTAAATTATCATGTAAACTATGTCAATACGAGCGCCGACTTCAGAACTATGTACTGAAATAACATTTATTCGAATGAACTCAAATTATTATTTACTTTTTAGTGACATAGAAGTCGGTTTAATTTTTTTGTTAAAAATATTTTTATCTCCACAGCAATCAACAAGCTCAAACAACCGAGAATCTATGAAATTCGTATTGGTTTAATAAAGAGTGAATACCTATTGGTATACAAACTCCGAGATGAAAAACAGAAAGTCACTTGGGAGAGGAGTGCAAGCAATATCGCAGAATTCGATTTAAAAATTGCGAATTGCGACCCACAGAGACAGCCACTATCGAAATGTATCAATAAAAACAATGTTGCAACAACGTTATAAAACGGTATAAATCTTCTGTTGCAACAACGTTATAAAACGGTATAAATCTTGAAGAAAAAACAATTTCAAAATAACATAAATAACCTCATCTATGTTCGACCTCCGATATGTGGTGGACCAACGGTAAGAGTTCAATCCTATTTATGATACATTAAGACTTCCATGGAAAGTTACCCATGGAATTCTGACTACTTAGCAATTCGTATATAAAAAATACTGCACTTTGTTGTAAGAAATTTTTTTTTTTTTACTTTTATACGTATTTGTTGCTTCCGTAAATAATTATGTCCAGTGTTGTTGAAATCAATTATGATGACTGCTAATCACTGCTAAACACAAAGTTTCATTAATCAATCTAGTAATTTTAGCGTTTTAAAGGCGAAGATCATAAGCAAAGCAAGTTGCATCTATCAGTTTAGTAAATTTTGCTTTCGCTCGTACAAACTTATGTAATAAACAGAACTTAATTTTTTTTCAAAACTATACTTTTTCTGTGTACTTTAAAAATAATATATATCAAGCTAATATAGTATCAAGTGTGATGATAACGTTGATAATCGAATAAAGCCACGCTCAAAGCTACGAATATGCTAAAGCCCCGCCACCTACGACATGGGCGGAACACGCGCGATATAATCAAAGTTGTGCGGGTAGCTTCCGGCCGCGCCGGATGTTGCCAATTTACTCCACACCAGATCACTTACGGAGCTTTAAGGCGAAGATGGACAGATCATAAGCACTGCACGGGAAAGTTTTAAAGTAAAGCTTACACGGAAATAATGGAGTGTTATAATAAGTGCACATATTATAAGATGCTTTCATCTATTTAAAAGACATTTAATTTACAAATACATACCTATTTTATAATATTTTTTCTGAAACATTTAAAGTAATAAAGCTATTTTTAACTCGACTGCGATGATTTTGCGTCACTTTTTTCTCATTTTTGGCATATCTTATTTGCTTGACTATTTAAAACTAGTCTGAAGACGGGATAATTCCCTACTCCTGTCTCTTAATATAAAAAAAAAATATGTAAAAAGTAGCTTTGCATAAAAAATATTACCACCTATTCCTCCTGAGTATGTGAATAAATATCACATATCTACATTCACGTTAAACTCATACCCCGCGTGCGCTCGGACACAACTCACATAGTCCGATCTAGAACTAATTGCACCTCGAGGCGAGCGTAACATAAGTTCTTCAGCAACTTCGAAATGAACTGAACTCCCAGGGGGCTATCCTGCGGTCACCGCCGGGACTATTCGGTGTAGTCATTCGATATGAAAACGCATATGTATCAATATCCATTCGACTTCCCGCACTCGATTCGCCGCAAAACTAATTGCTCTACGGCTTCTCATTTCACCCCTACAAGTTTTAAGCTGCTTAATTTAAATCTCTGGTAGCGGCATCAAACAAGACGGTTGCTAAAGTCGTAAACTTTATTTGAACAAAAACTTTAAGCTTTCACCGCGCGGCCAACGGAACGTCTTCACTGTTTCAATGCACTTTGTTTGATGCAAATACCCGAGTTGTAAAGAGATAACATCATGTAACAAAAGTTGGAACAGAATATGTATTTAATGTATTTATTCTGTACGGCCGGCCTATAGACGCAGTTAAACATTGTAAGGCACGGATTATTTTATACTACTACCCGATCGAAACACGACCTCACATACAACGTCTAAATATTCCGGATAATTTAATAATGAGAGAATTTGGCAAGCATACAGTCCATCTGAATAATACCAAACAAACTACATGTTGTACAGGCTATGTTGTACAGACATGACAGACACTTGTTGAAAGTATTTACTTAACAGATAAAGGACATCATTCATTTCGTACCCAAAAATGAAAATGCCGGCCAAATAAAAAAAATAGTGGATTCTTATTGGAAACAATGTCCTGAAGATTTTTTACTATGACAAGGAACGT
>DWPV01005818.1:0-12035 GCA_018251915.1 Urbanus proteus proteus
AAATATTTACAGAAATATATATACCTATCACCTTCTCGCCTTTCATGTTATTCTGGACCTAGTAAAAGAAACAGTGATAATAATAGCCTTGACTATTTTGGTCCAAATACAAAAATACACATAGTCTCACGCTAATTTTTTTTATACACCTATTATGGAAGTAGCAAACGAGCATGCAACCCTGGTGAACAATGGTGATAAGTAGCTGTTGCCCATAGACGTTGTAATAGACCCCAGATATGGTCACAGTCCTACCTGGGTTGACCACAGATACGTTGCTACTAAGGACTAAGTTAGATCGCCTCGAATAAGTATGTCTTCATCACAACACCCTTCTGAACACAGAAGCGCTGTACAGTGTACACAGCTGTTATAAGGCAGAAATAGGTGCCACAAGGGTTCTATTCCAAATTGTACCAACAGTTGAGACATGATTTGAATAGCGCCGAAAAATCAATACGATACATTTAAGTCGAATGAAAAAAATAATAATGCATGAATGATTGATATCGATAATATCTTTTCACATACTATAATAAGCATAATTTATGATTTAATGATATATTGACACGTATGGATAATTCTTATTTCCGGAATGACCGTCATAATTTCGACATCGATCGTGAATCGATGGTCGAAACGCTACTTACACTTAATTAAGAATCAGATAATTATATTGACCATGTACTATTTTGTACGCTTGTTGAAGCTTACAAGAGACCTTGACTCTTTAATCTCAGAATGTATAGTGTTTTCTAGAATTTTTTTTGGATGGACGGTAAAACTACTTGTTACTACGTGGTACTTTTTCGTGAAGGTGCCACCGTCGCATGTTTTTCTAGCGTGAAGTAGTTTTGTATTTCAGAGGAAGAGTGTGGGTGAAAGTTTCAGAGGAAGGTTTTTTATGCGATCGAAGTAGCAAAAGAGCATACGGTCCACCTGATGGTAAGTAGCCACTACCGCCCATGGACATCTTTAACCCAGATAAGATCAAGGTCCTACCTGAGGTTGACCACAGATGCGTTGCTACCCCTGAGGAATGAGCTGGAATACTTAGGATAAGTATGTCCCCCTTACCACACCCTTCAGAGAGTTCTACCACCTTTGAAGGTACAAATGAGGCGAATTTTTAGTCGTTAGTATTAACAACCTATTTATGACTATGCTATAATTCTGTTGGTCACAGATATCCAGGTGATAGTGACCGCATACTATCAGATGCATTCCACTAATAATCTTTTTCTATTTTTTTCACGATTCGTACTAAATTAAACAGTCGTAACTAAACTCCTTAATTGTCTGCCCTAATCGTCTTTTTACAGCTAAGTTTAAGAATCAAGAATAGATTTAAGTGATGTTCCCCTTATTTTAGTTAAATGGTCCGGAGAAGGATAATCGGAAGACGTAACTACCCGGGCATGAGCGATTTATACCGTCTGGTGAACTAATCCCGGAAAACAAGGCTGTTAGGAGTTTGCAAATTGGACATGAATTAGGGATGGGATTAAGTGTTTTAGCTGCTGATCATACTGAAAATAAAGATTTGGAATTAGAAGAATTAACTGTCGAACGAGGTTTTATAGATATCATTGTGTGAATGTATGTCGATAAAATTTATTTTAATTATCGAATATTTCACTCTACCTGCGTTTTCATAATGCGTTTTATGGTAAAATATATTCTTTATTTGTTTTTTTTTTTTATAAAATATCTCTTGTACTATTCCAATTGGGTATTATATAAATATGTCTTTACAGATTTTATATATTATGTAAATAAAGTTTTATGTTTATAAATTTTTATTTAATTTGAATGCAGGTGTAACAACCATATTATTTGAGTATAATGTATTCCTAGCCATGATAATTAATTGAAACAGTAATTAGTCAATGAGGACAATCGAAACTTTCGGGTCAGAAAAGTCAAATAATGGCCAAATTTGAACTTTGAAACTCGGAATGAGGTCTCTAGTCCCACTATCTAAATCAAAACTTAAGTCATTAGTATATCTGAGTGAACTAAATCTACAATAAACAGAACTAGATAAATAGCTTGCAGGTCATTGTAAATTCATTATTGGTCTAACTAGCCTACCGGATAAAGGGGATGGAATACGTTTTGCTATCTTTGCCAACTGGACATAAAATACAGTATTTTTGTGATGGTAAGCGGTTACGAGGTCGGTAAGCGCTATCCCTTAGACCTAAGTTCTTGACTTTTATATACCTCTCGTTGGTATGTTTTGTGTACCATACACTTATTTCATTATTTTTACGTAGCATACACTTACCACACTTTTGAGGTAAAGGCAAAAATACACAAGTTACCCCCGAAATTGAATTGCGAATCGCAGAGTTTAAAACAATCTCTACTTAGCAAGGACTACTTCTTGCCCTGTATATTATAAACGGTCTCGCGTAACAATGGAAAAACAAAATTGAATTATTAGTATAATTACAGAATACTAAGTGATAATAAATACACAAGTTTCCAAGGACTACGTGCAAAAAATCTCATAAATGGGTCGAATTGCTTCACAAAAGCTAATTGCGTTTCTTCATGTTCACTTTGGCCTACTTTGTAGATACTTATTTCTTTCTCTACTTGCAAAGCAAAATTTTGATTTAGGTTTAATTTATCAGGTTCCGCAGACATACATACATTGGAATGTTTGTATGTCTGCTTTGGTATAAACAAAGCATTGCATAGAACTATGGGTGATTTCATGGAAATTATATGATGCAATCGTTTTTGCTCTTGAAACATTTTTATTTTCTTATTAATTCAGTCACCTTATTTTATCATCATGAATAATTGAATGCGTATTACATATATTTACATACTTCTCTTTGTTACAGATTTCTTGCAATCTGGTGGCCACTGAAGTGCCAGATCACGAAGCGACGTGCTCGGCTGATGATCGTTTTCATCTGGATCTTCGCCATCGTCGTCACCACCCCTTGGGTCTTCTTTTTCGACCTGGTCGTCGTCTTTGAAGAAAGCCCACACGTTCATCTCTGTGTTGATGTCTGGCCAAACCCAATCAGCGAGATTCTCTTCTTCGTCATCGGCAACCTCATCTTCTGCTACATCCTGCCTATGGTTCTCATCACCATGTGCTACATCCTTATCTGGATTAAGGTTTGGAGGAGGTCTATCCCCACTGATACTCAGGATGCCCAAATGGAAAGGATGCAACAGAAATCGAAAGTCAAAGTCGTAAAGATGCTCGTCGCTGTTGTCATCCTGTTCGTCCTCTCCTGGTTCCCACTTTACCTCATTTTCGCAAGAATCAAACTCGGTGGGCCAATCCAAAAGTGGGAAGGTGAGATCTTACCAGTCGTGACCCCTCTCGCTCAGTGGTTAGGTGCATCGAATTCCTGCATTAATCCGATCCTCTACGCGTTCTTCAACAAGAAGTACAGGAAGGGTTTCGTAGCGATAATTAAGAGCAGAAAATGTTGCGGTAGACTTCGTTACTACGAGACGATTGCTCTCCAGTCATCGAGTACATCAACAAGGAAGTCCTGGCATTACAATAATAACAACCCCTCCATCACACGCCGTTCCCCACCAGTGGACAAGAACGCGGTGTCCTTCATCTTCAACCACACGGGAGTTTAAATGTTATTCTGGTTGACATTGGAACCAGTTCTCTTTGGAGCCGTCAGGCCGCGCCCGGTTCGTTGAAGAAGCCAAAGGCGCATCTCAGCATATCGACAAATACGACGTTTTCTATGCTTGTAACATGTATGTTTTATGTTTGACAGTTTTGGTGTTGTCTTGTGCGGGAACCAAGTTTGCAACGTTTGTGACTAATATTAGATGTAATGTAAACATAATCAGCCACGTACGAGAGTTTAGGACAAATAAGGTCAACTTTTATACGTAAAATGGTTAAATATTTTTACAATGATTGTAATACAAATAGCGCAGGACACGCACAGTGAGCACAGAATTTTATAGAGAAGTAATATTTTTTTACGAGTACGAAGAAGGAGACACGTTTTTAATTGTATACTTCAATAATACCTTTTCTAATTCAGCTTCAACACTTCTGTAAATACTTTGTACTGGTTTTTATTACTCACATGCGTTAAGCTTTCTAATAGATTTTTGTATAAAACAAAAAAATGCAAGTGGCCATCTATTTTTCTTCAAAAAGAATTAAGTCAAATCTTGTTCTATCAATGTTCAATAAATAAAAATCTTCGGTCACTGCAAATAAAATAGAAAAAAATAAGAAACATTTATAATCAATATAGTAAAATGGTTATTACAGTACAAATAAATATCACATATTATACAATATAAGCTTTTTAAACTTTTAATACTCGATTAATAGTTTTATAAAATACATATTTCTAGAATTATTTTATTATATATCCGAATGAAACTTATTTATTAAATAATAGATCGATTCTATAACGAATCTACTATTTTAATAATTCTAAACAATAGTAACTATTATACTCCTATTTTATTTACACGAAAATCGTTGTTGACACTAAATATTTTATAGCAGTAAATTTATTTAAACTGACGCATTGATAATCGATTAATTAACTTCGAAATAGCAATTGAATAGTTTGGAATATATTATTTAAAAAATACACTTTATTAATTTATTTTTTAAAATTTTATGCATTTTTCTTGGAAATTTATTTGGTTTAATTTTCAATATAATATTGTTTTCATTATCCAAGAATTTTCCTGTCGTATTTCTAAAATAAATCTATAAATGGAAATTGATAATAATTAATAAAATTAGGTGAATTAGATATTGCTAAACTAGATTAATGTTCTTGTTTGAATAAATCTTTGAAATTACAATTATTAATAATAATATTGTTTACAAATTGTTTAGTAATTTACTACTTTGTTCTCTATCACTATTTTAAATTTATTCATAGTGTATTACTATTATTATTATAAGTGATATAATAATTTATATTATTTAACTATCCATGCACGATAACTTGGAACCTGTACGACGTCATATTGGAATTTTAGCAAAATATTACAGAAAAACTATCAGATGTTTAAATAGACTAAGAGATTTTTACAGCAATATAAAATTACTATTGCTATGTAAATTAAAAATATATATATTGTACAAAGAAATGCAGAACAAATAGGGTATCTCGTACCGTGCAGGTCTTAAATTATCGCGCACGGTATGTATAAGTATGTATAACATATTGATTGATAGATTGTATAAGTATGTATTTTCAAAGATTTATCAAACACTCGCCTGCTGGACACAGGCCGATAGCCGCTTAGAATGCACAAAAATTAATAAGTAAAATATCTCCCAAATTGTGAGAGCGTTGTATAGTTAATGTAATGTCTATGTTATGTATATTTACATAATTTCTTGTATAACTTAATAAGATGGTAGGATATAAGGTATAAGTAAAGTTAATCCTAATGTAATAACTGTAGGTAGATTTGTACTCAGTAACTGCACTTAATATAAAGAAATAAATAGAAAATTGTGGAAAAAAATACAAAATAGAACGATATTTTTCTACTGTGAATGATACGGGATGGTTATAATGAAGGCATTATATGTTTTTTTTATTTCATAAAACCAATTAAATTTGAATGCATCTAAACAATTGGTTTATATACGTATGGACATTAGAATACAATCATTATAGTATTTTCTCCTCTAAAAGCTTGCCTTAATTAATTAAAATATTTTGTTCTTTGTTATGTATGATTTATATGTATATCTACCAACACGGAGTTACTAGTAAACCGAAGAGTTGTAAATGTATTGTTGAATATCTTTCAGTGCAGCAATTACAATGGGTTGATATTGCTTCGCAAAGCAACTGTAGGGTACAAAGAGAGTACAATTTTATTCGCCCATCGCTAACTCGTTCACGGTGAAGCACGTCACTATCTTATCAAGGACATAGTCGATGCTTGCAAGACTGATGCTCATAGAGGCATGGAAATCCTTGTAAAGGAAACATTTTTGTGATAAAGTGAAATTGAATTTGAAATTGGCTATTTTTGTAAGCTTAAAGCGTAACGTTATTTGAGCATATGAACAGTTCGTATCCAAGTGCAATATTGCAAAGCTTAGACCATTTTCTCAACAAATTATTATTTCTATTTAGATAATTAAATCTAGATTCAGTAGACACATATATACACACATATGTCGGTTTGCAATTGGTTAGTAACATGATATTATAATACTGTATTTTGGTTTACATTTCAGGAGATCTAAAATAAATCACAAGTACTTTCCTATCACCTGACTGGGTTGGAACAATTCATGCAAGTCGGAAAATTGAAATCAGAACGCAACAATAAGTCTTTTTTTAGTTTACGGTAGCAATAGAAACAAAAAAATCTATTGCTAGTAGCAAATACTACCCACATTAGGCAGTTCTAAAGTTCTTTTCAACTTCAACCCCAAAAATTTTACAATATTGATAATCAACTATTTATTTAGCAGACCTTCTTATTTATTGGCAATAATTAAAATATATTGTAGATATGTGTCATTGTGTAACGCAATCTTAAACGTAGTATAATTATTGAAGAAACAAAACATATTCTGTACTATAGGAATAACGCGAAAATTTTATTGTCTCATCCAAAATTATGCACTACTTGGCGAAAATAGGAATCGTTGCCGGTTACTAAATATTCATGGAGCCCCGTCAGCGCGTTGCACTGTCTGTGTGTTTATTGTTTACCTTATAAATATTAAATGAGGTGCTTCGGTTTTTGAGATAAAAATTTAAAAATAAAAACGAAGCGTCTAAATTTTCATTTACGTTTACGTATCAGATCTGTGTTGCTTTTATTTTACTTGATTATACGGGAAATTATACCAATTTTAAATAACAAAACCGCGTATCTTAAACCAGAAAAATAATATTTAGAGACGCTTTGATGCAAATATCTGCACGTAAGAAGTTTCAAAAATATGGAAATATTATTTCATGCTTGTGTATGGCACATCTCATACAAATATTATAGAGAATTCTAAGAAAATAGAAAAAAAAAACTATAATCATAACAACTAATTGAGACACAAACTTTAACGCATACATTTAATTATTAAATTATTATCAAAACCTTGAGTTCAGATTGCAAGGCAAAGATAACTTGACGGAAAAATGATATACAAATGTATAAGTGTATCTATGGACTATATTTGTATAATGATTGTTTCAAAAATGTTTAATAGGCCGTCGTCATTTTGTATTGAAGAACAAATTCTATATTTATACAATATCGTGTATTGTAATGTATACTTCTTTTCAACATGTAAATAATCAAATATTAATGTAGATAAATATTTATAGTAGTACAAGAATATGGAGTTTTTACATTTAATTATTTTATTTTTGTAGTCGCATTCTGTATGATATAGCTGTATTTATTTGCAGTGTTTGGTGTTGTGGTTTAGATGTTGAAAGAAAGATTTAGGAACAAAAAGGTTAAATATACATTTCAAATTTATGTGGAAATACATTTAATAAAATATTAGTAAAAATAACTATTGTTTTGTATCGAAAATATTTTATTATTGTATAATTGTAACCTATTTGTATTGTTGTAATGTTAGTCGTGGTTCACACAAGACGAGTTTCTCGAATGATACAGGCTAGAAAATCTGGTGCGAATGTATGCAATAACAATGTATGTTCGTTTATAGTATAGTTGATAATAATCTAAGTAGGTGTATATAATGCTTATTCGAGAAACTTTTCTTTTGTAAACTCAGACCAAAAAAGGAAGACATCTCACATAAAACCAAATACTATATACCAAAAATATTCGAATTATTTGTCTATAAAAACATGCCCATTGAGTTAAATATTAAGGAGAACTTTAAAGGAGTTGTATAAGACTCTTGGAATTAAACAATGTGTCATTAAGGGGTGCAAATATTCCTTGGATGTTGATTTGTGAAGTTTCATACAAAATTGTAAATTACTCAAAATCTAGGAGAGTCTATCTTTTTTGGTCTGAGTTTAAAGTCCAGAAGTATTGAAATACGCCGTCTCGGACAAGACAACTAGGAAGTTAAGGCACAGTGGGATTTTACTCATTTAAATAATTAATCGTCCAAGAACACAAATGTTACTATTAGGTATTTACTAAGTAAAATTAATATGAATATAACAGTTTAAAATTGTGGTACGGTTGATATAAACCATAATTATACATAATTATACATAATTGTCAAAATTGATTGTATAACTACGTGATGTATAGTTTGTCAGCTTTGTAGTATACTAGGTGATTGTTAGTATATCTTACAATGTATAGATGTACATTTATGTGTATAGTAGTTTGATGTTTTAAGACGTGTTAATGAATAATAGGGATTTGAATACATTTAGTGAGCTTTTTAGTAATGCGTTTGACACAATTGTAATAAAAAAGTAAGTAACGATATTCGATATATAAGTATATATGATTTCATTTAAAATTAATATACTATATGTAATACATCTAATGGTAAGTGGCCACAGCCCATGGGTTTCTGTTATCATACTGATATAAGATTATAAACCTACCTGAGGATTAAGTTGTAACGCCTCAGAATGGTATGTCTCCATGAACACACCTAAACCAGAACACAGCAGTGCCTAAATTAGGCAAATATACATCTGCATCTAGCCTTAAATTATGGCAGTAATCACTTAGCCAGTCATATTAAAATATCTTTTCTTATACTATACTATACTAAACAATTGTGCTGTAAAATTATTTAACTTTTCATTTATATTAAACACGATTGAGTCAAACGCAAAATTATTTATATTGTTGCAATATTCTGAATCTTATCTACGAGTAAATACTTAACTATTATTATTATAAACAAAAGCAATCGCAACATATTCAAAATGCTATCGCCATACAATATCCAACATATCAATATACTAACGAATCTTTTTGAAAATTTTTTCAGCAACGAATTTTTGGTTAAAATTCTGATTTGAAAATTCGCTACAAAATTTGAAAATGACACTGCCTTTTGTTGACGATGATAAAATACACTATATTATAATTATGGTGCGAATATGATTGTACATAATTTTTGTATAGATGCTTTTTAATAATTTGAAAAGTGTTACATAATTATGTTGCACTGTAGAATTTTAACACTTTGAAGATTATATTAAATTATTAACGAAATAATTTTACTTTATGAAATTTTGAATTTGTATGAATTTTTACATTATTGAAATATTTTTAAGTGTAATTAAACATTAGTTCCCAACTAGTTCCGTACATACTTTAATTCAATAATCACTTTGAATTAAGATTCTTCAGTTTTTAATAACAAATAATGTAATAATAATAATGTTAACATTATGTAACATTGTGTTTATTAGCAATGACTTACTATGAAACTTTATTAAACAACAAAAACTATACAAATAACCATATTTGATAGTAAAAAAGACAAGATTTGAGTACAGATTCGTAATATGCAAATCATCTTTGTACGCGGGTGAAAATAAATATTTGTCTAAAATTTAGTACTGAAATTGTGAATTGTTGACTTCACTGCATCTTTCAGACGTTGTCATCTCATAGAGATAAAATGTTACTCATCTTAATGGAAATATATTTTTATGCACATGTTGAAAGTAATTTTAGAAGAATCTTCTAGTAAAACTGCCTTAATTTTAATGTCAAAATAATGTTTTTGAGTAGTCTCTGTAAACTTTTAGGTAGATTTGATAATATATCAAATGTCCACTTGTGAATGCTGAAATAATTCTTGTTAATACATACCAATATAAAATAATGACAAAGAAATATATAAAAAATAATAAGATATATGTGGTATGAATCTAATTGAAGCTGTGTCATAATTTGATTTTGGCAGTCTTTGGCATTATTTTGGTAACCTACCCTTAGCAAGAACTTGATTTATATTTGATGTTAAAAAAAAACTTTTTTCCACCGAGTAGCGTAAAACGAGAAAGTTTTTTATTTGTATATGTTCACATGATCTTGCAATCGTTATTGTAATAAGTTATAAAAAAATCCTACACTGTTGTAAACTACATTAATTTGTGATCAGTTACGAGTACAGTGACAAACGAAGCGAAAAATTTTCACCTATACAAAAACATTGATCCACAAATTTCAGACACAATTCGTTTAAATTGTCTGTTTTAGGAATATTTGTTATTGTATGATTTCGTGGGAATCAATTACAGTTGGTAATTTTTTCTAAAAACATTTATTTGCAAAATTTGTGCAATTTTGATATAGTCTGCGCGATAAACATGATAATTTTAACCATAAAACGCCCATCGCTCCGCTTGTCGCTGTAGCTTATAACTGAATACAATGCCATATGCTTTTCTACCTACAACTATTTTAATAAATTTCACTGAGTGAAGTAGATGAATCATAACAGATAAAATAGTTATTTCGTACAGCTTAGATATTGTAACACGATGCAAACACTGTACCGTATTTTAATAAACTAATTGGATGTAAATATGCTTGGAGTTTTATTTAAAACATCCCTTAATTTACTTAGAATCTTATAATTAAGCCATCAGCCCTCTGAGGTTCGCTGCTGAACATAGGTGCTGCCCTAAAAGGAGTTTTTCCCAATAGTCATCACGGCTGACGTGCTTGTTGGTGACCGCAGCGGGTGTTGAGGTTACAAGGAAGACACTGCTACCCATCTCTTGGGTGTTATCACTTAATTGCCTTTTACGACATCCACAGGAAGATAAGCCTTCTCTTCTTGTGGATGTCGTTGATATGAAAGGCACCATGCCTGGTGCTATTCAATTTTGACATCACACGCATATAATTATTTATTGCCTAGCTACTCGTATCTGAACTTTAAGAGGTTAGTTATACATTTGGGACTCTTTGAAAATACATTAGCCTGAATGTCAGTAACTCTTTCCATCACATGTCCCGTCTGACTTATCATTAGGCATATAACGAATAAAATAGACTCGTAAAGTAATTCGAAAATTAGATTATTTAATTTTGTTCTTTTGTAAATCTTCCCACAAATCCAAAGCGATCTAATTCCTTCGCTGTTCGTTGACCCCTCTTCCCGATAATTGCGTCCTGAGTACTGATTGGCACTCAATGGTTTATCGGAACTGTAAAATTAAACTGATAATTGAGAAGGAGACGAAAATTCTGATGGATTTCAGTTAGATTTGTGGGAATAAGGATCGAGTTCAAGAAGTGAGTACTTAATGGGAATGGTTTTTTTTTTTAATTTCGAAGAATCGGAGAAATTCTGGCTGGTATTAAGGTTTGTATTCGATAGTATTAAAACGCTTTACGCTGTAATATTATCATCACAATGACCCAAGTTCAGGAAGGTGATAGAGGCATTAGGGAGGTGATATAAGAGCGACAGCCAGCGTCAACGAGCGTCGCCAACTGCCGCTGCACCAGCAGCCGTAAGTGATAGGTCGTCAACGGTCAACGGCGATATACCGTTGTTTGTTGACAATGTCGTTAGAGACGTGCGGCGACCATCGCGAGTTGTTACGAACCCGAACTATCGCTTGAATAATCTCATAAATGGTAGAGACTTGGAACTTACGTACTTTACTAAACTGAAAAATATATTTTGACTAAAAATTCTTTATGGAGTTAATGTAATGTCTTCAAGTTGCAAATAATACCGTAATAACCTAAATGGTCACTTTATAGATATGTGTGTGCGATTTCATATAAAACAATGTTTCTACCTGAAGTCAATCACAGATGCGTTGTTACTCCCAAGGAGTAAATTATCGTCTCATATGAAATTAAGCCGACAAATACACGCAAACGCATGAACTTTACAATAAAATGAAGTGTGACGGTGATACCTTCCCGATCGAACCATATTCCTTCTACTGCACGTTTGAATTACTATATTATAAAAAACCTTGTAAAACTAAAATTGAACTTTGCTACTTCAATTAAAAAATTAAACCTATCAAGTGCATAAACTGCATATTTAGTTCCCTAAGGTTATACCGGATGGTCCAGGGCCATGAACTCACCGA
>DWPV01005819.1:0-12032 GCA_018251915.1 Urbanus proteus proteus
GCGGGATGTTACCTATGTTTAGATAAGTATTCCTTTTTACTTTTTAACGCGGGTGAAACCGCGGGGATCAGCTAGTTAGATATACTTTAAAGCGTGCAATGGGAATATCTCGACCAATAAGAGATACTTAGATCACACTTCATTACGCAGTTTAAAATGGGGATAAGTGAAGTTGTAGATAATTTATAATTATATTAATCATCGCTCATGATTACTGTAGAGTACTTATCATAGACATTGAAAAACATGTCATTTCTTATAATGAGTCTACTATTTCCAAGTTTTCCATAAATCTGTCGTTCATCAAATCAAACCAAACTTCGTCATCATCAACATCACGTCCATCATCACCAACATCAACGTCATCCTCATCATCACTTTTATCCGACTCTGATAGGTAAATTAGTGATCATCTGTTGATCGTTTTCTGGATCACCAAACGGGTCGGACAGGGACAGATTCCCCTCCAATTGTGATTGATCTGGCGTCTTTTTATCAATATAGTATGTACCTACTTAGGTTTTTTAACTTCCTGTAAATATTATCACAGCGTATCTTGTTTTTGATAACAACAAGTAGTTTGTTCGCATATTCTGTACCAATTTGTTAATTTCCTGGTAAAACGCATCTCCGTCTACATCAACGATCGTCTCTTCAAACGATACAATTTTTATATAGTCTACAAACATAATTCACAAATATGGTATATTTGTTAAACGATATATTTACAGTTATAATTTCCTTATCATAAGCTTAATGAAACTTGCAAAACGCTGGACTTAATGACAAGCAACGCAGATTCACCAATGTTAATTAATTGAATTTCACCCGAAAACACGAAAACAGCCAAGAGAATCCAGACTTTACACCGGAGATAGACGAGCAATAGCCGAGATATAGTTCGGTCGCGTTTTATTCTGAAACTAGCTGAACACCGCGGTTGCACCCGCGTTTAAAAATTAAAAAAGAATATATATTTAAACATAAATGTCATCCCGCTCTCCCGCGACGGCGCGCGCATGCGCGTGGAGCGCGCGCTAATGGATTTTCCAAAAAATTAAGAAGCCTATGTTACACCTTAAACCTTCAGCTATCTTCCAATGAAAGCCCCGTCAAAATCGACCCAGCCGTTTAGAAGATTAGTTCAGCTAAACAGACAGCCAAACAAAACAAATGCATTTCGTAATATAGGTATCGTGTATGCATATGCATTAAGTAAAAAAATGATGTTTTGAAATCACAAACAGACACTTCAATTTTATTTATTTGTATAGAAGATATCCGTCAATGGTTATTACATAGACAAAGGATATTCCTATATCTATGGGTTATTATACCTGTTATGTACTAATTTACCGGTCGTACTCCTATGATCGAACCAGTCGTCAGCTGCTGTAAGGTGAATGAACGATAGCGGAGTATTAAAATGCGCCACTATATTATAATAATGTATGCAAATATTGCAAATACACTATAATTACAATAATTTAGATAATGTAGACACGTGAAGCAATGGAGAGACAGACGGATGTACTTTTAAAGCCAATCCTCTAAATATATATTTATTTCTTTAATATGAAATTTTGGAAACAACGCAAAGTGTCACCTCTCACTGCATCATATCACTTTCCTACACATAATCTTTTTATGATAAAAAACCAGCATTTTTACATAAAAAAACGACTATACACAAGTTTTGAATAACGTTATGCAACACAACAATTCTCTCCATGTTCCCGCCAAAACATTGAAACATGTCATATTGTTTTTTAAAACATGTTATACAGCCATGGATTCAAATTCTTAATAGCCAATCTTCATTGATATTCTCTATTTATTTTGTTCTTACGAATATCCATATAGAAGATGACGTTGATGGAATGGTTTCATATAGATGATGATGAGTTGATTTCAGTAAAGTAGTCCTATTACTTTCCCACACGCGTGCACTTTATTAAACACTTTATCATAACTCCACCATTTTTTTCACAAACAAACAAGGCTACAAGGCTACACACAATTTTTTTAAATAACAGTATGGTAACAAAACGGTTCTTTTCTCGTTTCAAATATTCATTGGTAAAGCGTTGGTAATAAGGTAAACGATTCTTTCAAAGATATTTATATGCACCTACCTCACAATTCTGTGGATTAATTTGGAAACAACAATCATTCTACTACTACATTATATTAATTAGGTACCTAGATTCACCAAGGAGGACCAAGAAGGACCAAGGACATTATTTTTATGTTTATAAGTAAAATTTAAATAGGTACGCACACGCATGAAACATCCTTTTTTTAACACACAATTTGTAATTATTAGATAGATAGATCATCTATTTAGTTCTTAGTAGGTAATCTTCCGAAGAAGATTACCTGAGAAACTACTTTTTAAAATTATAAAGTCATTCACTTACCTAGGATAAGGAGTACCATCAGGTCCTGGGCAGTCACTCCCTTGCATGGCATCTCCCCAGGCGTACTTCAACCGCGGACCGCATTCTGATACAACGCAGCCCGCAAGGAAAGCCTGGAAATTCGGTAAAAACGGAAGATTTTTTAATTTTGTCTGGTTAGAAAGTTGGATGGTAGAAAGGTTCGTGGACATCTGTCTTCTGTTTTAATTTTACACAAGACTTAACATACTTTTCGTAAATTCTAAACTGTAGTTTATTTTCCCTACAAAGTTGTTGCAAGCATTTATTTAACTTTCCTTGTTAATTCACTTTTTGTTTTATTTTATTTTCAGATAAGTAGTCCAATATTGCTAGAACTATCGCTGTTAATGATCCGCTGTGAGAAATAAGAAAAACATTTTTCAATTATTTTTAATCATGCATAATCGCCAATAGGGACCATCCCTAAAAATATTAGAAACTCCAGCATGCGATTTTTTTTATGCTGACAAAAGCTCTGCTAATTTTCAAACTTCATGAAATTGAGTTGACCTTAAGAGCAGTTATTTTTTAATTTCTAGGTTGGTAGAGCGGCAGTCTCTCCACCCTGCTCTCTCGAAGACTCGCTTGGTTAAACACTAACTAAAACAATATATTTGATCATAAAAGGCAGTGAAACAACCGTTCATAAATACCTCAGATAAATACTTAATCAGATTTTCATTGCCAATTTTACGCTATTTTACGAGTAATCAATTACTATAAAGATAAACGAATAAAGTTTAAAAAGAAAGTTATGCTCCATGTTGAAAGTGTTAATAATTATTTTTAAACGTTCAATTAAATCGTTATATTATTGTAATCCTTTCTCTACCTATCACATACTACCTACGTAACCTATTTAACTACAATTGTTAGATGTTCGAATAATTACGCATTTGCACAAAAAACAATATTGTCATTCCGGACTTACAAATTACTAGACAAATAAAAGATAACTTTGCTCATAACTTTTAGTCTAGAACCCAAACCATTTCCTAATCAATTTAGATATAACAGATGGAGGGTCAAAAACTAAAGTCACAAAAAACTTCGGAATTCTTAGTCTTGTTCAATCGAAATGATTCGTCGTTTGCCGCACGTTCACCGCGCGTGAGCCGCCGGGAACGGAATGTGTGCCGTGGCCCGATAACACAGTTCTTGCTACGTCGAAGCCGTCCTTTCTCAAATAAACACCCAGCCCAAGTCGGACCTTACGATCTTCCGTGCCAATCAATGGCTATTAATTACCATTAAAATTGCTGCGTCAATTAATAGTATTGGATTTAATTTTTGATTAATTCATTGCAATTGCCTACTTCATTGTTTAAAATGAAAAGATACGGCATGTCATATGTTTTGTTCTTACAATATAATACTCGTATGTTATTGTTCAGCTAAAAATCAGCGATCTCGAAATCAGCGTCACCAAATCGAATCCAGAATCGAATCCATTTAACATTTAAGCTCGATCCAATCACACATTGTACATACTCGAATCCAAAAGTATCTTATTTTTGAAGATAAGTACTCACTAAATTACTTATTAAAGTCGGTTGAGTGATTGCGATGAAGATATTATACGAACACTCTTTAAATAAATAATATATTTAGACAGTATCAATATAAAGTTAAATGATACCCATTCATATTTTATTGACCACAGAAATTTACCGTTTAGGAATCCAAATAACAAAGTACGGTCAATGAATCATAAATATATTAAATAAGGCCTTCTAAAAAGTCCGGTTGCTTCACGTCATTACATTTTCAATACGTACGGCCAAGTTAATTAACACTTGCTTTAACGGTGAAGGAAAACGTCACCTGACTGTACGATATTATCACAGGTGTGTGAAGTCCACAACATATTATAAAGAAGATACAATAACTTAGTGGTTTGTGATTAGGCCTTTCGAACTAGAGCCCGACGTTCGAATCCCAAACACACCTCTGATTTTTATGTGCGTATGAGAATTATATTAGGTAATTATCTACCACTTAAACGGTAAAAAACGTATCAAAAATATTACCTATGTTTTCAAAGGTGTACCTACTATAGATAACGTCTACGAATTCGTATTTGGACGGTGAACTACAGCATAAAACAGAGCTTCTCCCAGAGCAGCCCTTCCTGCTCTGAAAGAAGTTCTGTGCCCCGCTGGTAATGGATTGACTAAAACTAAAAGGTTAATACAAAACAGACAAATGATGGATTTCGGTTTCTATTCTTAACCAAGCAAACATCTAGGTAAATGATCAATTTACATCCGTTCTAGGTCTGTGTATAATAATGTAGTAACACATATTTTTTGTGCCCATGGAACCTAGTTTCTATGAGGGTAGAAAGCGTCATCTAAGTATAGACCACGATTTAATGAGCCAGTATCTAGATGATCATGATCAATGGTGCAACTTCGCATCAAATTGATTGCAAACAAACATGCACGATTCAGTCCACCTGATATTAAATGAGAACTTTCATAAGCCGCTCCTACAAGATCTAATGTAGATCTATGAGTATAATTGGAACCTGCTCTTAGATATGTTGACTGACTAGGTACCTTAGTACTTTGTCCCTGTAGTTCCGGGACTAGAATAGAGCTACGGTATCTTCTGCCTGTCGTAAGAGAGACGAAAAGGGGGTCCGGGGGTGTTGCCCGATGGGGCAACGCGCTCAGAAGAATTCGGATGGCGTTCCTTGCTGAGACGTCTTCACAGACCCGGAGTCCCTTTGAAGGTTTCCCCCTCGTTATCAATTTGTCCCTGTAGTTCCGGGAATACAGTATTGGGTTACAGTTACGACTAAAAAGGAGGCATCGGTTGCAAGCGGCAAGAGTTAGGAACTCGAATCACCCGACACAGTACTCCGGTTGCGTTCCTTCGGAGTTCCCGGGGTACTCTCTGCGACGCTGAGCACGGCCACCGGGGGGGTTTTTGTGCAGTAAATATCCCACAAACCTTGGCGTCGTTCCCACGGAGACGAGTAGGTATTTTTTGAAAGTTCGACAAAATTTTCTCCTAATGTAGGTATGTACTTTTATTTTTATTCCTTTTAATTAAGTATATCGTCAAATAAAATCGATGTTCTAGTTTAACGGGAAAATGTACATAGATAAAATATCTGCGGTACATTTACGCGTGACTATCTATAAGCGGTAAAGTTGTGGTCGCTTGTTGGCTGTAACTTGTAATGGCGGTAAAGTGGCCGAAGCAAATCGTCGGTAAAAAATCAATGAAACGCAATGATCACTCTAATCATACAGCCACTATCAAGACAGTATTTTTTTATTTTATCTCATTGATGAGACTAGGTGTAGATTTATAAAACGATCTTAACTATTTAATAGTACATACTTATTTACTACGAATAAGGAATGAAAACAATTAATGATATATTTACGATCATCTATTTACGATAACTTTTTAAGTGAGTTAATAAAAGTTTTACGATAGATAGTTATAGTAAGCTTTCACCTTAATTGCTGCCGGCGTAAGTAAGTACGTTATAAAAATAGAATTAAAAGGGTATGAACCTATGATTAACCTGTTTCAGTAGAAAAAAAAATGAGAAAACATTGATCCAACCACGGAAAAGAGAGAAGAAGAAGAGGCATGGGAGCCGATTAATATGGGGACCGCTGTAACCATACCGACACATAAAAACCAGTAATTGTATTCTTAGGTACCAATAAGAAACCTACATTTTTATTGATAGCCTGTTGTCTACGACATTAAGTAGGCACAGCTGTTCGTACTGGTAGTCGCCTCGATGCGCCTAGGTACTTCCAAAATTCCAGTCGTTTCTTTCTTTCATGGATTACACTAATAAACATGTTTACTGATAATGAATATAAAGTAAAATATATCGATAATAAATGTAATTGATATCGGTAATTTCCGTTAATGACTAATGTGGACAATGTCCGTACCGGAAATGGTAAGAGTACTGGCGTAGTGATGTGCAGCGAATCGTAAAGACCCTCAAGAAGAAAGTGCCAGTGTCAGATTTCTAGGCCAAGTGTATATAACATGTCATTGAACTGTTGTTAGAAACTTATACGGGTGTCAAGTGTATATTACATATTTTATACTTGTTGCGGATACAATGACTTTATAATTAACCGGCATGTTTTCTATAAATCACTTTTATAAGGTAGCAGATATTCTCTAAAGTTTGACGGAATGTCTCATATATTTGCTAACAATTACCTAGCTAGGTGTATAATTAATTTATTAATAGTTATACTTCAAAATCAAATCTTTTTATACAATTAACTGTACAGATTTTTTTTTGTGAATGCAATGCAATAAATATGAATAAAGGGCGTTGTAAATTAACAAACAACACAAATATCATTTCAAGTAGATATGTATGAATAGAAATAATTACGAATATATACCAGGATATATATTTTTTACAATAAGTCACCATAATTATAGTTTAAATGATTAGATATTCATGTACCTATTGATTATATAACATAACTTTCTCACGATAGTCTTGATTGATGCAATATACTCACTTGGGATAGGTAGCGTTGCCATAATGCCGCTTGGTCTCCATGGACCAGATTAATAGTATTATTGCAAAAGTGAAAATTGCATAAAGAAAAAGCAGCGAAAGTGCCCGGCGGGTCTCTTAGGTCCATTGTATGGACATCACGTCGCGGGTTACATTTCAATCCTCGAATTCCGAGTAACGTTGACCGCGTTCAACAACCGAGATAGCGTTCGCGGTCGCGGTCAAATAGTACTAATGTGGCTTGTATTTTGTGTGGCAAAGGATTGAGAATTACGCGGACGGAGTCAATAACACTTGTTAATGCTAATGTACTATCGACTTCTTATGCAGGAATTAACAGTGAAAGCCAGAATTACTCAATATGACAAGATTCACTGTCGATACAGGGCTTCTTAATCCACAATATGCTGTTTGCATTGTACCTTGCTTTCTAAGTAAACGACTGTTAGATTAGCCATCTCACGTATTGTTGAATCTCACCGGTGCAAACAGTGGCCAAGTTGCTTTTAGGTTAACCATTTCTTTACAAATATTTACAGCATAGATAAACAAAGCGGATGCCTTACTTACGTTTAGAAGCTTACAATCAGCAGTCACGCTCTAATACGCTCGTTTTTTAGTATTTTTGTGGTATGGGATAATATAACGAGCGTAACGATCAGTGAGTCTATGATCACTGTATGGTTTTGGTTATTAAAAATAAGCTAGTCTAAATAGTAACACGTCGAAGATCAGAAGTTTATTGAAATTTGTCACTAGATAGAGTACCGTAAGAGAAACTTTGCCATAAAATAGGAATTACACGTAAATGATGTGAACATGTTAAGTAGATAGGAGCCCACCATCTTTGATTATAATAATCAAAGCCCACCATTATACCGGTACCAACCCCTTTAATGTTTTGTTCGGTTCTCGTTAATGTGAGCAAACTGAGAACACCATTACAGCATTAAATATAGTCATAATCGATAAACATCATGTAAATGGAACATGACTATGAATATACATAAGAACATGATCTGATCTCGGTCAGCCACCTTCAACTAATGACACGTTAATGCGCTTAGACACCGATCGTGCGGGTAACAGTAAACTGCTGATGATAACTTCACCCATAGTTTCATACCTTTTTTACCTATCAGGAACGGTTCGCTCCGAATGCATAGGCAATGAGTCAGTCGACCGTACGAGTTAGCCACCAGCGACTAAGATGCTCGTTCAAAATTTACTTAAAAGCATTTCCGTGTAGTAACAGTAAAATAATTTTACGCCTTTCGGAGGTCTTTGTCCTGGTAATATTATATTATATTATACGAGGCATATTCTTATTTTTAGTCTTCGTCCAGGTAATTTTAATTTGTTTGCTTTTTTCACGATGTTTTAAGTAAGCTTAAGTGCTAACTCAATCAAAAGTTAATTTCCCCATAAAAATAACTATCTAGGTGCTTAAAAAGCCAAAAAATCCTGAACTAACACATCAAATAGGCAAATAAAAAACTGTTTCATATATTCATACTTTAATTTAAAATACACACATTTACTTCACATGTGAAAAATATGAAACGTATACGAAATTAAGGCTCGACCTATTTACCGCACTAAAAACCGGTAAATTATTAAATTTCTCTCGACACTTTTTATCCAATGAAAATCGATATTTTTTCATGAAAATGATGTACCTATTAACGAAATTTTAAATTGCAAGTGTTACGTTTAATATTTTTTCTTATTTCTGTATTAATTAACTATAACCATATTATTAAATTATAAATACTTTATTGGATCATATACATGCGTAATAGGAGAAATTTGTAGATAACTTCCACAAATTTTAAGTAGGCAGATAAGTCTAATCTTATGCTACAAACACAGCTTTCAAAACTTTTTAAGTAATACTTTAATATTTAGCGACACTTACCACATAAATATATAATGATATACTTCTTACACACATTTTGTAAAATTAACAGTTATAATTACACAGGAAATATTAATAAACAAGTAGCGCGACACACTTTTATTTGCGAAATTTTGTCCGAACGTGAAGATGACACATTCGCCTCAAAGAAAGGGCGTGCGATCGGCGCACTGCCCGCGCAGACAACAAGTGGTTTTCATTATAACGGGAGTTCGGCCGGGCCGGGAGTCCTCCGCACCTTGCCGCCTACTTTGCCACCATCCAAACCAAAGCGCTCTCTCCTCAATACTTTTTGAATTCAGCGCCATCTTCCGAATGAAAACCTAAGCGCATATCATTCGATATCGATGCGTACTTCATGATAATCGATGACAATGACAGAACTCGCATCGCATATCACATGTCGCAAAGAAACAAACATGGCCGCATGGAACATTGACAGCGGCTCTACTATCGAATCAGAGAATAATATTGAGTGTTTTCGTGCCAATAATTTTAATTTATGTGACGATAGAGACAAGAATTGCGCATTTGATAAGAACAACGTGAGTTTTGACGTGAACAGAAACACAAAATTCGCCGACAGCGGAGTGATTTCGAATAATATACCGGATAATCCCGAAGACTTTATCGCAGATGATCGCACCGGATTATTGTAAGTTTTGTAACAAACATTGTGTACCAATTAGTTTCAAGTGCTCGCCAGCATTACAGTTGTTTCGGAAATAGCCGCGAATTCCCTACCAACTACTGTACTGCCATTATTCAGTCAGCTGTTTGTCAATATGATTTTTCTTCTCGCTCGCACCTACGAAATTCAAAATAAGTGTTCTTTTTCACTCTGTTTCATTTTTGGGCATTCTATTTTGGTACATTACCATCTCGATGCGGTGTGAATATCGTAATTTTGTGTTCTTTAATGTATTGAGTACGTTTTGTAATGATTGGAAGGTAACGGATACCTAATTTAATATGTACAAGCCACTAACAACCGCCGTATCAGATATTTTAACTCTACACACCATTTCTACATGATTATTAGTCTCCTTCAGCTTATATTTGATGCTTTAATAATAATATCAAATAACTATAGTACTTCTTAGATCTATGCTTTTGCAATTTGAACCTTAATGATCTTATTAGAAGAGCTTAGACAGCGTCTGCCATGTTGACTTTAAGAACACTAGAGGTTTGGAGTGTTTGTTGTTATTAGATTTCTTGTTGTGATAATTGCGTACATAAAAGAATATATTTGAAAAAAAAAATGTAGATTAAATTTGTCTATGATGATAAAATCTATGGTTTGCATTATTATAATCCTAATTGGTTAATAGTGAAATCAGAACAATACCAGATATGGTGCTGGAAAGTACAGTTAGTTTTGTATTCTCATTCCACAAAAATTCGACTGTTTGAGATAGTCACATATTTTTTTTTTAAAGATTGAAGTAGTAAATAAGTTTCTTATTCACTCGGGTGGTAGAATCCTTGTGGTTTCACTCCAGCTACATCGCCTCATTCTGCCTGAGTCCTTAGAGGTAGCAAGGCATCTGTGGTCGACCCCACATAGAACTTATATAACTGGAGTCGATAACAGATGTCTATGGACGGCAGCGGCAATTACCATCGGGTGCTCATGCACCATGCAATGATCATTCATTTGCTACTTCTATAATATAAAAAGTGGTTACCATTGATGTCTATATAAATGAATTTACTCCATATAGAAAAGGTTCTAAGTGACGCTGATACCAGGTGCTTTGCCGCTTGTGTAAAATGTTGTACTGAAACACAAAATTACATCATACCAGAAATTGTTGTGGCTGTATATGGTTAAATTGTTCGGATTCTATGTCTGCTGCCGTTCAATATATTTCCTTTGTTAGAAACCAGAACACAGCAGAACTACAATACTGTTTTCAAGGCAAAATATGTATGAGCTATTTTATCAGTCAGATCTAACTGTGGGGGAGTGGTCATCATACCGATTTGACATACAAAGGGTTCCGATAGACAGATGTTTGAATCATTAATTATTTTTCTGTTCTGGGTTGTTGGTGTTTATGTGAGCATATGAGTGTAGAATGTGTTGTAATTGCCAGAGGACTCGAAAAGGACATAGAGTATCTTTCATCCCCAAAAGTGATACTACTCCCGAGAGATAGAAAAGTAGCTTTTATACCTACAATGTACCTACTTTTCTACCTACAGCCCCTTTGTGCGAATGTTCATATGAGCGCGAGCGAAGCTGCAGATAAATACTAGTGTGATATGTGATATAATAAATCTAATTTTTATCATTCCTTTCAGTCGCAATGATCCAGAGGCGCAAAATACCATATCAGAATCGAACATGGACAAGAACAGACGAAGGGTGGAAGACACTGCAAGATACAAGTGTGAATACGATGGTTGTGAGCGTACGTATAGCACCGTCGGCAACCTCAGGACCCACATGAAAACACATAAAGGTGACTTGAAGTTTACAATTATGGTGAGATAATAAGTGAAATGTGTGGAAATATAATTAAAGGTGGTAGAACTTATGTAGATCAACTCCGACGGCACCACCGCTGCACCTATTTCTGCCTTTTAACAGCAGTGTAACGCTGCTGTGATCTGGTTTGAAGGGTGTAGTTAGGGAGACTTACTTATCAGAGGTATTCTAACCTTTTCTTCAGGGGTGGGTAGCAACGCATCTGTGGGCGACCTCAGGTAGGACTGTGATCTTATCTAGGGTTGATTACAGATGTCCAAGGGTGACAGTGGCGACTTACCATCAAGTAGACTGCATGCTTGATTGCTACTTCCATCATATGAAAAAAAAAATTGTCATAAAAAGTAATAATTAATTGATGTACGTGTATTATTAAAATTGCAAGTCATTGTCATTGGTTATGTCATACCTAGCACATTAAGCAACGTTAATATAATTACATTATTAGCACACAAATAGAGACCCAGATATATGGAGACAGTCCGATATTTTGCTGTTTAAGGAAGAAAAAGATAAATATTCCCTACCTTCTTTTAATTTAATCCTACATATGTAATGATATTGAAGGTTGTATAATTCTATGTAGTTCGACTCCGGCGGCACCACCGCCACACCTATTTCTACCTTGTAACAGCAGTGTTAAGCACTGCTGTA
>DWPV01005820.1:0-12032 GCA_018251915.1 Urbanus proteus proteus
TCGCACGGGTGTAATGCTGATACTAAATATACTACAGAAAAACTGATGTTACTATTCATACAAACCTTCCTCTTAAATCACTGTATCTATTAAAAAAACTGCATCAAAATCCGTTGCGTAGTTTTAAAGATTTAAGCATACATAGGGATGATAGGGATATAGGGACAGAGAAAGCGACTTTGTTTTATACTATGTATGTAGTGATGATAGATAGACCTTTAAGTTTGATAAATCCTTTTAAGGCATGGTATAGATAAAAATGTTCAACAGATATTTTTAGAAAATTATATACTTATGTTTGTGGCACTTGTTTTGTTTTTGACTATTGTCTGGTAGTTTGTGAATTTAATAAATTTTTACTTCTTGCACACACATTGCGCCACATTAATATTTTGAATAGCAATAAAACAAAAATAATCGACAAAAATACTGTATTACGAGAAAATATTTATCATATCATAAATAATATATTATAACACATTTTCGTAATCTCATCAGTTCGGAGTTCAAGTCTTTATAGGTAATCTTCTTTATATGTAGTAGGAGTAAGGCGAGGCATACGTGTACGGGGAGTACGCGAGCGGTGAGTACGCGGAGTATGCGGAGTACGCCACGGGTGCGGTGTACGCGGCCGCTACTGGCGCTGTGTACGCCGCGGCGACTGGGGCCGTGTAGCTCACCACCAAGGGCTTGGCGGAGGCGAAGGCCAGGAGGGCTGAGAGGATCAACTGAAAAAATATTACCTAAATGTTACCTTAGAACTGACAAATTGAGTCTGTTTTTATTGAGTGGGTGTAGGTAAAGTTTAATACGTATTAAATGCTGGGATTTCTCACGATAAGAGTTATCGTTGTCTAAATTGCATTTGCGTGATCAAAAGTAGAACCCGGTTCTGCAGATAATTCAAAGACTACCACTGTTATCACTGATTAATTGTATTTTCCCCGTAGTTATAATTTAAAATTGATGTATCAAATTTGTAGAATGCAAAAATTAAATACACATTTATAGTAAATCTCAAGACAATAATAATATTCATCAAGCACTTTGACCAGATATTGCAATGAACCTTGATTTAATATTGAACACAAAATTATAAAACAACGAATTCCCTATTCACTAATGACTTATGAAAATAAAGCACAGAAAGTAAACAACACAAATTAAATTAATTAAGCTCAATTAATTGGCAAAACCAAACTGCTATTCTGATAGGTCAAATACTTACAAGTTTGAACATTTTGTCTGCTTGTCTGTAGAACACTGCCTAGTTGTGGTCTATCCTGCTAATATATAAGGATGTAGTGACCCCCGATGTTGGCATCGGCATCGCGTACCATGGCAAGGACGATCAGGACATGCACGCGACTTGAATATGTATCTGATTGCGCATCATAGCTCAATTCGTAAAGGATGTCCGAATTAAAACGATTGCTATAAAAATGGTGCCTTTGTTAAAAGTATTCCTCTTCAAAAAAGGAGCAAACTCGGTGATGTATTGGCGACTCCTCTGGTATTATCAAAATCACAAATATTTTATTCAAAATAGATTCTCTACAATAATTGTTCTTGAACGTCAATAATGTTATTTTTTTCTTTACCATTACTTCGGAAGGTATTTCGTTATGGAGAAGAAACGGCGCAAGAAACTCCATAATACACATCTTAAAAAAAAAGGTTGTATGTACAATGTCAGCTTACTCTAAGAACATATGGAGCTGGAGTATACAGTTTTGTCGGTGAAATAATGCTTCTTGGCATAGATTGCACGTGTATGTTGTAGGAGGTGAGTAAGGAACAAGATCCAGGAGATTTGTAGCAGCGTATTCCTGTGTAACGTAAACACTAACTGTCATCTCGACCCTCGGGGCGGAGCAGTCATTTCTGTTCTGGGTCTGGGTTTTGTGCATTCGTCTATGTTTCTATGTTCATGGCACCCACGACACAGGAGTAAATGCTAGGGTAGGGCTATGAGTGTAGAAAATGTGCCTACATGTCATACGGGGCGGGTTTTCAATAAAGTCCACATTAGGGGTAGCTTAAGCCCAAAAGTGGATCTGAGAAGGCTACGACGTAGATGGATTTGTTACATAATATATTTATTTACTTTATAGCTACTGCAAGATGACCTGAACAAGACAAACTTAGTTACAACAACACAGCAGATAATTTACAGATAAATTTTAGACTGATTGCCTATTCGCAGCATAGAAAGTAAACAACATTACATCAACAATAATTAGAAACGTTAATTTGTGAGTCAAAATAAACGAAAGCTCTTTTTGAACGAAATGTTGAATTGAGGTACAAAGTACTGAATATGATTAAAGATGGAAAACTCAATACATTTCCGCTTCCGCCTTTAATCTTGGATTTATAGTCCTAATGTTATTATTTACATATAACAGTTGTCACTCAAGAAATATTCCGTGACCTGGTCGAAATTACCTTGAACTAAAATTTATCTAAAGTAAGACGGAAAATTAAACATAAGTAATTAGGAATTTGCTAATATTTCTGTTCAGTGGGTACTTATATACATATGCTTGTATTTGATGTCCTAATTGAGGAGCTAATAATAATTCGAAATTACTTATGTAATTCATAGTATGTCTAGAATCCAGTAAAATATCTGGGTTTCTAATTACTTAAGACACTTTAATTGCTAAGACCCAAGGTATAGATTTAATCGTACCATATAATTACTTAAAACTCATTTAAGGAAAAAATAAGAAATGACTTTTAAAACAAAAATTGAATAAAAAAAAAACATAATCCTAACTATTATAAATGCGAAAGTCCGTTTATTTGTTTGTTTGTAACGCCTTCACGCTTCAACTACTCGACCGATCGTTATAAAATTTTGCACACACATTGCCGGGGGTCTGGATAAGGACATCTTTCATCCCGAAAAGTGATTCCAGAGGGATAGAAAAGTAACTTTTATACCTACAATGTACCTACTTTTATACCTACGGCCTCTTTCTGTGAATGTACATGAGCGCGAGCGAAGCTGCGGGTAAATACTAGTATTGTATAATTGGGCTGAAGAGCCAATGAAGTGTAGGTATCCATGATCTGATATTTGGCAAACATAGAAGCATAGAGAACCAAGATTTAGTAATACGAAATTATCTTTTTTGTAATTTTTAGAGATATTATCTGTCTGTGTGTCTATAGGTACCTATTTTTAGAATTTGAATATGGCCATTTCGGAGTTCAAATCACGGGCAGACCTGGTGTAAGCGGGCAAAATTAAGAAACTCGTTCAATGTAATAATATACTGATGTAATAGTTCAAAAAGCCACAGAAACAGTTAAACGCTTAATAATAAACTTCAACAGTCTGTCGCGCTATGTATGAAGAGGACTGCTTTTATCTATACAAACAAATAAAATTGGAGTGTCTGTTTGTGACTTCAAAATAACAACTTTTTACTCAATGCATATGAAAGGATACAGTATACTTATAACAAAAATGCAATTTAAAAAAAAGGTTTGTCTATCTGTCTCATTGGCTGAGGTAATCTTATAAACGGCTGGACCGATTTTGACTTGACTTTCACTGGAACATATCTGAAGATCTAAGACGTAACATAGGCTACCTCATTTTTTTAAATAAACATTAGCGCGCCTCCCACACGCATGCGGACCCCTTTCCTTGAGAGCGGGGTTTCAGTTATGTTTAAATATGTATTTCTTTTTACTTTTTAAACGCGGGTGAATCCACGGGGATTAGCTAGTTATATCACTATAATAAAAGCTTAGAGAAGATCTAGAACTTTACTAGTTTGTTAGATGACATTTAAAATAGTTGAAAATTTACACACGACTTATAGCGCTATTAAAACCATCTTAAATAGCATATTAAACTGAATGTATTCTATGAATAATCTAGTGCAGCTTATTACTTATACGAATATGAAATCGATTGTAGGCTGTCGGATGTAGTTATTTATGTAGGTCAGATTGTAGGATGTTTAATTAAAGCGAAGAGTACTCTGTGTCCGACAAATACAGTTTCAAATAGACATCAATCCTATCGTTAATTTATTTATAAAAAGAAATGACATTGTACTCTCGTTGTATTTAAAATTTGTACCTATTGATAAAAAATTCTTAAGCATTCCCTCTTAATCTTTCCCTAAACTTTCCCTATTACTCCTAATTACAAATTTCTTACCTATTACTCACCTACATTGCCTATGTATGTATGTATATTATTGTGTTACTACGAAACACGTCATAGAATTGTGATTGAATACGGTATTACAACTCATATTACGACAACTCTATGTACTTTTTTTGTTTACGAGGGGGAAACCTTCAAAAGGTAGCTGACGCCTTGGGAGTGACGTCGGATTATGTGGGATTTTTACCGCACTAAAATTTTACCGCGTCGTCCTCAGCGCTATGTGGAGAACTCCGGGAACTTAAGTACCATAGCTGAACTCCTCCGAGCGCGATGCGCCTTTCAGGCTCTGCCCCGGTGAGCATTGGCTCAACCAACCCCTATGGGTGTTTAAGATGGCACGCGACCACACGTGCCGCCGTCCTTCCCGGAGATGGTGGACGGACGGTCGAGCTCCCACTCTAGCCGCCCGCAACCCCGAAAGCCCCCTTTTAGTCGCCTCTTACGACAGGCAGGGAATGCCGTAGTATTCCGGTCCCGGTACTACAGGGACAAACTCTATGTACTTATTAGTCTCACTTGGTTTACATATCACGGAACATAGGTACAAGAGTAAAAGCAAACTTCAATTGTTCCTGCTCGATCCACGAATATCTAAGAACAGAATTTGCATAAAATTCGTCTCAATTTACTTACTTAATCCGTAAAGAAGTTATAAACATAATGTTCACTAGTCAAAATTCTATCTAAACAAATAGGTACTGTTTTGGATTAGACTGGAATTAAAGTTACATTCAGAACATTGAATAGAGTGACAATCGCATTCAAATTAGTCGGCGTGTCCTTAATCGATCCGTAAAGAAGGTATAGCCTTGAACTTAAGTCGTTTTTAATGTGGCCATACGGGACGTAATGGGTGGGACAGTCCTTTATCGTGTTATTTATTGCACTGTTACTAATGAAGCGCAATGAAAAAGGCTTCCTATTTAAAAACTGGACTATATTAACTTTTAAATTGTGTTTTTTTATAAGTTTCAAGTAACAAAGGCGCACGCAGTTGCTGTTGGCATGTGGTCATATGAAAATCTGTACAACTTAATATAAAAGAGGGATTATTACTGAAGTGGAATACAGATGCATCGGCGCTCGTCCACTCCTGAGGCTATATTATGATGATCGTCTCAAACGTAAGTCAACTGGTATCCGCCCGACTACCGAAACTCAAGAACTGCTTCATGTTAGAAATAGATATGCTACAAACCCACAACTTCGGAGAGTTAATAACAATTGCCTAGATGGTAAAATCTAGTAATTTTTTATCTGCAATATTCTGCAAACGTCCCGTTTTTTTGACAACGAAAACTGGACACATCAGGCACGTCAGGCTCAGACAGTTCAATTCGAGAAAATTATGTAAGTAGCTAGCTAATATCTGTAATCTAAGTTATATTGTAGGTTATTATTCTAGGTTAGTGTATATGCTATCTAGTACTAAGTAATTTAAATTTGACGTTTTATTAACAACGTTACTTGTATAGTTATATCATTTTAACGCTTCGTTGCTTGCTCGGGTATTATCTTTCTATACATAGATAGGTACATATTTTCTAATATATTTCAACCAAAGATTTCAACTAATAAGGGTTTTTAACAGGTTTTTAAAAATAATTTGTCACTACCAACATTTTTTAAGAGAAATAAAATTCAACATGGTAAGACTCTACTCTCCAGAGGGACTATCGCTACGCTTATTATTAGTACCTAGTAACGGCAATGTTACTGCTGTGTTCTGGCTTAAAAGTAAGGGAAATAAACTTGTACTACATATAATTTCGTTCCAACGTAGTCGTCAGGGTTAGTAACGCATCAGTGCGCGCCTTCAGGTAGTAATCTAAATATTACTTATCTGAGGTAGACTATAAGCACATGTCAATTTACGATAGTTGCCACTTATTGTTCATCGAAATGGGTTGAGTACTTTTGGTGGTATGCGTAAATGAACGTAACGTATGCATAAATGAAATTAATAAGATCGCGCCATCCGAGAATACGTCGATAGAGATCAAAGCTCTTAAGTACGAGTAGGTACATGTATAAATAAACATGTCACGCCAAGTAACCAGCCAATTGTCACCCCCATTGAACATTGCTCACGTAACCAATGATGTCATACATTGTTCTAGGCATCCACTGTCATTTACATAAAATAGGCCCTACCTAATATTTAGCTATTTGTATTCAAATTTTTATCTATAATCAAAGCAAATGTCATCAAAGCTTAAAGCGAATAATGGGGTCTTTATTTGAGCAGAATAAATATCATCAACTATAGATTTTGGTAAGAATTCCATAAAAGCGGCTTGCGATAAGAGCTGAATGATATAAATTGCATAGATTATGAGAAATTGTCGCGCAAGAAACAAGCGCCTTAAAAATATTAATTGCAATTTTCCGGATTGAATATCTTGCTACGTCAATACTTAAAGTTTCGCTAATTGCTACCAGTTTCTTTAGCTTCCGGTTACATACACTTCAGGAGTGGTTACATACTACATATATCAATTAAGATTTTATTTTTCTTATATTGTTTTATGTATTTTTATTTTTTCATCAAATTATGTAATGAATGGAAAAACCGTTAAATAAACTAGTTTTACGGTTACGATTACAAATGTCCATCTTTCTGATATCTTTTATATATATAAATAATTGAAAACAACACATTCAATTATCAAATTCGTTTATTCGTCTATACATTTAATCGATCCTTACTTTACGAAAACTGGCGCTCTGTATGCGGCTGTGTAAGCAGCTACAGGGACACTGTATGGGCTGTAGGCGGCTGCCACTGGGGCAGTATACGCAGCGGCGACTGGGGCAGTGTAAGCCGCGGCAACTGGAGCAGTGTAAGCTGCAGCAACTGGAGCAGTGTAAGCCGCGGCAGTGTAAGCTGCGGCGACTGGAGCGGTGTAAGCTGCGGCGACTGGAGCGGTGTAAGCTGCGGCGACTGGAGCAGTGTAAGCTGCGGCAACTGGAGCTGTGTAAGCCGCGGCTACAACTGGTGCCGGATACGCTACGGAGTGGATGCCGGGCTTAGCAGCAACGATGGCGAGGAGAGCAGCAAAGATCACCTGGTAAGTAGAAAGCATTGATAAATATAATATATGTTAATATAATAATACTTATGTAATTCGACATAATAATTTTGCGGTTATTCCAGCTCACGTTTTTTTACATATTGACTGTTTTATCTCTGAAACATTTTAATTGTTTCATTCGAATAATCTAAATTTCTAATTAATTATGGGAAGAGTTACTAATGATAATTTTATTATATTATTTTGGTACCAACTTCATTCATTACTTTCATTAAATCGTACCTAACTTGTAGTTTCAATTACAAATATTATTTTCCTATTACCTGCTTGAACATTTTGTTTGTTTGTATTTGGTTGTCTTGTTCACGAATAGACAAATGAGTGTGTGATGTCAATTCTGAGCACGGTCGGCTTAAATACTCAAAGATAGCAACGCAATTATTCGGCCAATGCAAGGGTTTGCTAACTTACGCAGAGCATCGCTGCTCCGAATTCAAGACAAACATCTCAACATTGACATGCGAAAGGGAACCAACCATGAATATTCGGGACGATTTGATAGTACATGTTGTTGGATTACTTAGTTGTACTTTGTTTTGCATTTTAATAATAATAACAATGAAAGGCTATCAAATTTTGAAATTATTTGAAAGTTATCATAGTATGGTGACGATAGTAATATGTATATACTTATGCATATAAAATTATTGAATTACATACATAGGTAAAAGACAAATTATATTTATGTGTTATTGTCGACATAGACATCTGTTACCAACTCATATTAAAAGAGAATAATATCCTCGTTTTATAAAAACACTTTTTAAACGGTATTTTTTCACCAGCATTATTATTCATATATTTATTATTTAATATGCCATAGTAAAATTTATATCAATTAAAATTATCAGTTTTTTAAAATGGAAGAATGTCATGGTATCTTACAGCATAAACCATCCAAATCAGAATGCAGAGCGTTATAATGTTGCGTCAGAGGTCAATGTGTGCGTGTCTGGACTACGCGGTAGTTGCAACAAGCCTGGAGGTCAATGTATTGAGCTGATAGGAATGAAGTATGGGAGCTATCAGGATCAGCAGGTATGAAACTATTTGGAACAGGATAATAGTGCCTTTACGCCTATGTAATAATGTCTGAAGATAGTAGGTATCCCACATATTTATATATTAATGCTTATCAAATGAGATGAAAACAAGATAAAGATTATTTCAATGATTAAATTTAGACAAAAAATAAAAGAGGGATAATTGAAGGTAGTAGAATGCTATGAGGTTCGACTCCGGCGGCACCACTGCCACACCAATTTCTGCCTTATAACCGCAGTGTTCAGCACTGCTGTGTTCTGATCTGAAGGGTGTGGTTAGGGAGATATACTTATTCGAGACGTTCCAGCTTAGTCCTCAGGGGAAGCAACGCATCTGTGGTCAACTTCAGGTAGGACCTTGATCTTATCTAGGGCTGATTACCGACGCCCATGAGCGGCAGTTGCCACTTACCATCAAGTGAACTGCGTGCTTGTTTGATACCAACTTGTATACTCTAAAATAATAAAACTAATTTAATATGTAAATACGTACTTAGCAATCTGTGTCATACAGATGTTACCTCGCTTTAGTGACCCAACATCCTTGCGTACCTCAATTAAGTACGCATATAATATACGAAAGACAAGAAATTAGATTGCACAAACTCACAAAGGCCAAGTCTATAGAAGTAAATATTACGTGCATTCGTGATTTCCATAACTTAGTGCTCTATATTAGGGTATAATATCTGTATGGCCATCTGCACGTGACTTTGTGTGTAACTCGTAAATGTCCAAAACTATACTTGTGATAGCCGCTTTGTATTGTGAAATGTTCCATTATTCTTGTTTGTGAGTACTATTTGAGACTTAATTTAATTATAAAAGTAAATTTATTCTGCTTTTTATAGGGTCCATCAGTCCATCTAACGGGTAGTGGTCACTACCGCCCATGGACACCTATGATCAAGCCCAGATAAGAAAAGAATCCTACTTGTTGTCGATGTATGCATTGTTACATCTGAGGACAAGTTGGAACGCATCGGATGTCTCCGCTTAAAACATCCTTCAAACAAGAATACAGCAGCTCTTGATACGGCTAACCCTAAATTTTTCGTCCTTCTATCAGTCCACATCGGGATTTTTAAAAAGATTTATTAAAAGTGGACTTACTTATTATAAATAACTGTATAACGATATTTTTATATTCTAATGACAATTTAGATGTAAGTCACATTTCTGCTCATGAACTCGACTCAACTCAACTGAAATTTCTATAAAAATCATTTCTTTAGTGGTTAGCATAATATTATATTGTAGGTACGAGTACCTAAAGAACTAAAACATACATATTTAAGAACTAAAACATACATACTGAAAAGAACATTCTTTGTCTGTATCGACTCTTCAATGAATATACTCGGGATGCAATAAAAATCACTATTTTCCTGATAAGTTTATCGCTTTCCTTCTAACAAATGCGACCTAGTGTTACGAAGGTCATACACCTTCGTAACGCACTATAAAGATCGCTACGAACACTTCTTGTACATCATTCAGCTCAGACGCAGCAACTGATACCTATCAAAATGTTCAAACTGGTTGGTGTAATGATTTTCCATATTAAAAAGATATAGTACAGAAAAATACTTAATAAAGAGAAAATGTTACATATTTACGAATGTTAACATTATTTTGGGATCTAAAATTATAAAAATGTATTATGTCACAAATAGCAAATAAAGTCTACTGCTGGACATAGTTCAATGTAAATTAATGTGTTAAAAATGAAATAAAAAATAAGGGCTAAATTTTAATAATAGGTAATTATAATGTGACAAAATTTTATTTACAGTGCATTTTCGCGTGCTTCCTCGCCCTGGCCGCGGCCAAGCCCGGCGTGCTGCCGGTGGCGTACACCGCGCCCGTAGCCGCCGCGTACACCGCGCCCGTGGCCGCCGCATACACCGCGCCGCTGGCCTACTCCGCATACTCCGCCTACACCGCGCCTGTCGCCGCTTACTCCGCCTACGGCTACGCTTCGCCCTACACCGCAGCTTACTATGTCCGCTGAAAACCAAACTACTTATTCGGGTGATAAAATTGCAATGTTTAAATACAAAAATAAATTACTTTTATGTTGATACAAAATTATTTTTAATATCATACGAGATAAATTTTATTATAAGCCTTTATTTAGTTTCACCTGTCTGTAATCAAATCTTGATCCACTTCCCGGTTACTGATTGAGATGAAAAATTTAATGCATGTGTAAGTCAGATGACAATGATAAATTGTTATGACTTGAAGATGATCTAATGATGGAACCGTAAGATGGTCATAGGAACTCAGCAAATCGGCATCGAGTTTAGACTCGTTTGATCCGTGTTGTCAAATATTTTGGTGCTAGATGGTAACTAGGGTTCGATGATGGAGTTAGAAGATGAGCATAAGAACTAAGTAATTAAAAAAGAATTACCTCATCTAATGTGGGTTCATTTAATTCGTCTTGACGACTTCTTCGGTGTATTTATTGTCAAACGTGTGTAGATTGAGACAACATTACATTGTTAAAAATAAATATAATTAAAAAAAGTTTTTTTTAACAATCTTTTAACTAAATAGAAAAATTAATAGATTCATATCATTTATAATAGTTTATTACAGTAAATGATCTAAAAAGCTTGTGCAAATGAATTGTGGGAAGAGTAAATTAACACTTTTCCTGAGAGCAAGCAAGTCAATGAAAACCATGATATTTTGAAATACTCGTATATGCACTGTCCTTGTTATTTATAAATTTCTTCATTTTTGGGTTCAATTGTATTCATCTATCATCTGGGTGAAGTGAAGCATTACTTTTCTTATATCAGCTATTCGCGGAATTATATTTGCGTGGATATAATATTTTTACAATTAAATTGTTATTTTATTGGTATTCATCCCGCTTCTGAGTAAAATATAGTTTTTAGAACATTTAAAATATGTTTCTCATGTCTATTTTACTTTTTAAAACAACAGTCGTTTAGTTTCACATTCTATAGCTTTGTTAATGTTCCTTCCCGATTATTCTCGTTGCGTTTGGTTATCCTATCAAGATGAATTTTTTCTCTCTCTCCATTTCACATTAATTGATAAATCGTAACAATGATAGAGAGCAGTAGAATCAGTGGATTTAATGAAATGCTAATTTGACTGACCGAGAAACCAGCGATACATTACTTACTATTGTTTTAATTCAGAAAGAAAGGTAATAGTAAAGCCTCGTATTCACGAAGAACATTTGTTAAGCAACAGTTGATCAATGTTGTGGATGAATGGCAGAAATACTTCTGGAAACTTTGTTTAAATCAAAATAGGTTGTCCAAACACACCAGTTGGTATGAAAATGTTATCACGCTTCAGATTGCAATCCTAATTATTATAAATGCGAAAGTCCGTTTTGTTTGTTTGTTTGTAACGCCTATATGCTTTAACTACTCAACCGATCGTTATAAAATTTTGCACACACCTAGTAACGCGTCCAGAAAAGGACGTACTCTATGTCATATATTTCTTCCCGAAAAAACGTACTACTCCCGAGGGATAGAAAAGTAACCTACAATCTACATACTTTTTCACCTACGGCCACTTGATAAGATTGAACTACACCTGAAGTATACAAATGTAATATTAAGGCAAGCGAGTCCGAGTCCGAGTCCGAGTCCGAGTCCGAGTCCGAGTCCGAGTCCGAGTCCGAGTCCGAGTCCGAGTCCGAGT
>DWPV01005821.1:0-12030 GCA_018251915.1 Urbanus proteus proteus
GTATAAATACATGAAAGTAGCCTAGTTTTTTGGCTTCACTCAAATACAAAGCGGCGAGTAATCTACCTATTTTATTTATCCGAGGTATAACCATATTGACTAACTAGATTCAGGTTGCCAATCAAAATTATTAAAAAATCCTATCTAGCATCCATCAACCCTTTGAGGTTCCCTGCTGGACACGGTCTTCCCTTATGGAAGGATTTTGTTAATAATCACTGTGCCTGGTGTGTGTGTTAATAACCGCAGTGGGTGTTAATAATTACACAGGAAGATGCTGCTGCTCATATCATAAATTTTATTCCTGATTCGCTCCCTACCACATCCACAGGAAAGGAGAAGGAGAAGGAAGTGGTTCTATTCAAGACATACATCATAAGCCTAGGGTCCAGGAGTCCACCACAAAGGGCTGATTGATGGATGGATAGATCAAATGATTTAACAAATAAGACATGAAACTAATATTTTTTTAAATATTCTAGGTGGAATTAGTACAAAGAGGTTTTGCTCATCATTAGACCTTGGGAACTATTGCAATTACGTGCAGCAACCAGGAGACAAACTGGAGTATCGGACTTGTATATATACTTGTGGCACTGATGGATGCAATGCAGCTACAGATGTACGAATATCTCCCGCATTTATTATGCCAATTCTATTCATACTCAAATTCTTATTGTAAATGTTTTTATAATGGCCAAGAATATAATTTGTAAAGTAGTAATTAAGTCTTTACATGTTTACATTCCATTTTTAAAATTACAAACAAAGTATGAATCTCAAATCTTTTAGACTTAGTGGAACTATAAATATCTACCTCTTGTAAGCAAGACTTGTATGTATATTATGTATTTATCTTTATTTTTATATGTTTGAACTGACTATTGTAATTTATCCGTCCATTTAAAAACAATTATCCTATAGACAGAGTGCAAGTTATTTTATCATTAGAGTACTTTTATTTTGATTATTTTAATTTTATTGTATTATACTAAATAAATGACAAAGAAATCAATATTTATGGTATTATTTCATATTACTTTTAGTTAGAAGATTCGAGAAAAAGAAGATATGCTGCCATAAGTAGTAATAACTGATTTGTAATTGATCATTTATAAACGTCTGCCAGGAAAGTTATGAATAAAAATCTAACATGATTGATCAAACATTTATTGAAATTTGTGCTACACAAGCATGATATAAAAATACACAATAAATATCAACGTCGACTTAGCCACGTAACTAAATTATTTAACGCTAATGCTTTAATACTTTGCTTCGAACTTACAGTAATCGATGTTATATTGAATAAATGGAATGTATGTATTTCCTATAAAACGCTACATTTTTAGAAAGTTCTGAAAAGTTTATTATATACCGATACAACTCTTACGACGTTAACGATAAACATTGAATTATTGCTGTAAGCAGTCAAAATTTGCCACACCACAAGGCCAAAGCCCTTCCTGCCATTTCGTAAAACCCAGCCGTATTTGTATTTTAAAAACTAAACAGCGATTAAGGCAAAACTCGGAAAGTGTCTAGCACCTATACTCGTACCTAAATGGTAGTAAAATGTATGTACACAGAAAAGTTCAGGTAACTTTTTTGTACAATTCATTTTCTTTCAGAACGGTTTGGCAGTGCCTCGATTTTTCCAAAAGTGTATTAACCTAATAATACAAAATATATACGGTACTTCTAGCAATACATCATTCACGTTCAATATGTTCATATGAAACAATTACTCTGTTATCTTCTTACATTGATATTTAATTTTATAAAACTATTATCATTATTACAAAGGAAAAAAGATTTGTTCTTACATATATAAAATTAACTACATATTACAATGCATAGTCACATAGAAGAATCACGAACATAATCATTAATTAAAAATAAACAGGTAACAAAAACAAATGTAAATCAGACTAATAAAATACCTAACAAAAGGTAAACATAATAACTAACACTTGGAATAATAGACTTTGTAAGTGCTTGTCAAAACAGTGCTAAAAAAATGGACATTACAAAATGAAAAGTTGAACAATTCTTAAAACGACAAAACCCTGATATATAGTGATTATAACTCGATTGCACATGATTACTATTTCGTTTATCAGGAATTTAAAAAGAATTTTAAACATATCTTTAAATTATTGATATCATGAACTTACCACAAGTGAAGTATTAAATCTATAGCAAAATTGTAAAGGCCATTATTTCAAACAATTCTTAGTTTAAATATTCTAAATATAAGCTTATAGGCCTAAATGAGAAGAAAATGTACACTCACAAGAAAATTATAATGTTTAATATGTCATGTATTCTCACTCCATAAATGTATGTCAAAATTTAGAATATTTTAGGCAATGATAGATTGTATTTAAACGGAATGCTTCAATTTTGATCCCATATTTTTTGGTTTAATACTGCATAAAAATAATGAGAATAGCCTCGATTTCATTTTTCTATAAAAATATAATTACAAATCTGTAGTTAAATGTCAAACCTGGTTAATTCCACTCTGGGAAACGAAACAATTTGTATCATTTTCGAAAGTCGAGTTAAACAGATTTGATATTTAACTACAGACATATAAGCGGTACATACTTAAGACAATGCTATTAGCAAACATGTAAAATATTTATGTTCTAGCGCTACTACGAAACATAAGCTTTTGTGACAAAACAATCACTGGCTTATGCACATTACACTTAAGCTAATTGTCTGTTTTATATCAGTATTGATATATTTATGCAATGTGACTCAAATTTGAGCAATTTATGCAATACATTATGAATAAAATAATGTGATCTCCTTACAATAGGCAAGGTCTTTAAAACTTTACTTTTTTCAACTCATATCTTACAATATGTCTATAGTGTGTGTTGTAAAACAATTATATCGTTGATATTTATTGTCGTTATAATTTTGTTATGTATTTATAAAATAGTATTCAGACAAAAATCCAAGATAGTATATTTTTGACTTTCCATTAGGTTTTAAACCTTATAATTTTAATCATTTTTAGCAAATGAACTTAATAGTATTAACTGTACTATCTTTGTCGTTTTGTGACTTTATTAGGAATGAAGACGTCTCCACATCGTATTTGTCGTTAGCATCGTTACTTAAAATAACGTAAAAATAAGTATAAGATCGCAAGAACACACAACCTCTGTTTTTGATCTTTATAGAAAAATCTTGCAGATTATGAGATCGAACATTTAAAAAAACATAACAGACCACATTTAATTAATGTCAAACAAATGATTAAAGTGATTGTATAAGTCGTAAATAGAAAAATCAACTTACAGTTTATGTAACTGCCAATGTCCAGCAGAATTTAGTAAGTAACGGAAATACTAGCCTCAATAACACTTACGTTGACAAGGTTGTAGCAACGTCTTACCAATATTGTACGCAACACAGTTGCACATAGATATTAACACAAAAAACGAAGTCATCTCTAGCCATTCTTTAGAGATAACAAATGCGCAGCATTCGCTTAAGCAAATCTATTGCTTTTAAAAAGTTTATAGCAAGAGTGCATTAAGTGACTTGCTCACGATCACATAATGCGAGATAAGCCTTCAAGATTCAACTCTACGTTAAGGCGGTTTCTTTTGCTATCCATATTGTATAGGTATTGTACTGCTTTACTTTTAAAGCATATAATATATGTATGGAACATCTTTCTTAAGTTCGCTTCTTGGTATCACTCAAACATTGTATAAACTTGATTTTTCTGCTCCGAATACAGCTCATTGGTGGCAACAAAACTTATGCTCTGTAGATTCCGACATTATGTTTCCATAAAATTCTCATCACACGTCTTTCTTTTCGTTTCTGCACTTACTGCATAGATATCGAAGTTCATAACAATAACGATACAAGTCAACAAACAGTTCATATTTCAGTTTGATAGTGTTGTAAGGTAATACCCACGTACAGTGAATGGGGTTTGTATAGCGTACACCATTAGTGTATAAGCAGCCCTCCATAAATTACGTCGCACTAAATTAATTTCTTGATCCCTCTGCCTTCCTTGTCACACACTACTTCATCTATCTTTAAAGAGTTGGTAATATTTTCAAGTATTTTGTTTACAGTTACAATTTTGTTTGAATGAATCGTTCAGACTGTGACGTCAGTTATCAACCATTCCCAAGGCGTCAGTTTGTCACACTTCATTGACCCGCAACCTTCTAATTGTGTGCCATAATTTATGAATGGCCTGTAAGCCAAAGGAGCACGGCGCATACAAGGATCGATTTACATCTACAGATTGAAGGTTTCAGACACGGGCGGTAGGTGTCAAAATATTATTTTCTTATACAATAAGTATTTGCTGCAACTTTTTATGTTCCACAGCTGGACTCGAGTCTTCCCACAGTTTGGAGAGTGAGTTGGTGGGCCCCACATGTAATGTTCAGCGTAGTTGCCTTTCAATATGCATTAACGTATAAATGATAACACAGCCCAGACACTGGCTAGAAACATATGTTCTTGTCTGGCACGTCCAATATGTAGATATAACGCCTTAAGCAATTATAAGCGGTTTACGCGGAGTTATCCCGCTGCTGTCTCGCCTGCAACGACGCGACGTGTTGTTCCAGTTCCCGCACGCGCTGCTGGCTGTTCTGCAGCTGTCGCTTCACGATCCTGAGCTCCTCGCCTTGGCGGTTGAACGCGAGTCGCAACTGGAATTTGGGAATAAATTAGTTGATTAACGGTGTCTGCAGATTTTTTAGAAGAAGGAATTGATGTCTCAAATCTTTGAAAGCAAACAAGCATGCAGTGTAACTGATGATCACTGTCAGCGATTGACAGGTTGACTACAAATAACCTCTGATGGGATCTAAAACTTCATAAAGTCAGTTTCAGGTGCGTGTTGCTACTCCGTGCTGTTGCTAACCTTACCCGTGACTACTCCTACTAAGTTGGGTCACCTCGTTTCTTTCTTTCCACTCTCTTCTAACCAAAACATAGCAGTTGTTGACGCTGCTATTATAAGACAGAAACAACTGTAGGCAGTAGTGCCTATAATCTCGAACCGTTAGGTTTGTACCAAGTTTCTTTATTTACACAGTAAATAAAGAAACTTGCAGTATTGTTTATGTACGCTTGTCAACCCATTTATTGTCCCACTGTAAGACACAGGTATCTCCTGTGTAGTATCAAGTGCGAAATGATAAGACATTATACCCGCGCATTTATTATGTAATAATGGGTCTAACCTCATGTTCGGTCGCGAATACGTCGCCCTGATTGATCTGCTTGTAGAGCGGCACGGGCTCCGCGTCGCTGGCGTGCTTGCCAAACATACGCTGCAGCTGGTGGAACTTCGTCGTTTGATTCGCGCTCGTCTTCTGCGACTTTTCTGTTACTTGCACCTGCAGAGAGGAAAGACATTATGATAATTATATAACTACAAGGATAATTTATTGATTTGACAATTAGTAGCTATTTCATACCAGAAGTCACAAAAACTTTAGATCTTATTATTCTTGAAATGAGGAACTTTCCGAGTAATATAGATACATAAACTCCAATTACTCCAATATCATCAAAATCTGTTCAAGCCAATTGTATATTCACATAACCCATCACACCTGAATTATATTAATTAACCTTTACGAATATGTAAACTCTCTACTTGTGTGTAATCGGTACTCACCGCGTCTCTCGGCCATTCTCCGCAGAATGTAAATTTTCAGGGCAACTCAAGGCATTTATTTATTCATTCTCGCTGCACAATTACATTAATTCAGTTACTTTTTTTATTTCTATTCTAGCTATTTATCACATAATAACACTTATTCAGCGAGTTATCGGCAGATTCGCTAGTATTTAAATATCGTGTTCCGGACTATATTTCCGGACCGCTAATTCGAGGGTCGTGGGTTCGATTCCCAGCGAGGCGGAAATTTGAATGATGAGTTTAAATTTCCGTTCTTGGTCTGGGTGTGTGTCCTTGTCTTGTGTGTTGTCCATGGCACCCACGACACAGGAGAAAATCCTATTGTGGGGCTATGAGTGTGAAGCGTTTTATTTATCGTGTATACCTGTGGCGCGTCGTTCTCGTTGTGGTTGTCGTTGGCCCAGGTGGCGAGCGGGCGGTAGTCGGGCGTGGTCTCGCGCGACAGGAACGCGAACTTCTTGCGGTTGTTCGCGTCCTGCGGCTGCAGGGCGGGCGCGTCGCGGTTCGTGCGCGGCTTGTGGGTGGATATTGTTACACCTGGATGGAAACATGGACATAATGTTAACACTACTGCACGTTGCCGTAACACACAAAGACAAATAGTTACAATATAGATCCAGAACAGACACTTAAATGTATCATGACATTTGTACGGGAATCGAACCCTGAATCCATTGCGTGTCCAGACAAATATGGTGACCGCTCCGTCAAGCGTAATAATTTACGTGTATTTCTACGAATTTCAAGGGTAGGACATTAACATTTGAAAAATTAAAGCAATAAAAATACAAAATTAACAAATAAGGTATTCATTATATTAAAATAATAGAGATATTGATAACATTGAAAACATGCTTATTTTGATCTTTGTTTTTTAATTTATCAGAGCAAGCTTTTAATACTGAACGTGCAAGTATTTATAGTAACCGTTAAAAACAAAAAACTACAGGAAAATAAGTACAGTACTTAAAATTATACACTTGCCTGTTTTCATACTAATAAGCAAAGGAGGCGAGTTCATTCCACTCAGCCAATCCTTAGCACTGAGAGCTGGCAGGGGCGCTGCTGTATCGGGGTAGAGATCTTCCTGTAAAGAATTAAATGGTAAATTAAGAGCTTATTTTACTTGAAATCCTTGTTGACCAGACAAAAACCCCGGAGCTTTGTTAAAGACAACAAATCAAAAAACCCAAAAAGAGCTTTTCACAAATTACAATGTAGTTAAAGTTAAAAATATTTTTTTAGTGTGATAATAAAATAATACAGACATATTTTAGGCCTAACCTAGGCCACGCTGAATGAAAATATAGAGAAAAACAAGAATATTACCTGAAAACAGTCAGACTTCCGCGGCACAATCATGGAGATGGGCTCGCAGAGGCCGCGCGACGTGTGCAGCTTGTAGAAGCGGAACACCTCGCACACCGCCGTGTTCACGCCGCGCTTCGGCATGAACCCTAAGCCACGCTGTAACAAAAGTATACTACAATCAGTCGCGAATCTAGGTTAAATAAGGTTGTGGGCACAGCCATCCAGAAACAGAAAATTTGACGGCGAAACAAATGTCACCTGGTCTAAATTTTATCCCCCTAAAAATACCTTAAATTGTAAAAATATGTGTCTTATTTACGATTCTAAGAATAGAGTGTCATTTGTGCACACGTTTGTGTATGCGTGTGTACGCATAATCACTACATAGTATAAAAAAAAGTCGCTTTCTCTGTCCCTATGTATGCTTAAATCTTTAAAACTACGCAACGGATTTTGATGCGGTTTTTTTTAAAGATAGAGTGATTCAAGTGGAAGGTTTATATGTACAATAACATCAGTTTATTCTGTAGTATATTTACTATCAGCATTGAATCTATGTGAAGCCGGGGTGGGTCCCTAGTAAAACTTAAAGTAAATGTGTAAATGGTTGTGTGCAAATGTTATAATGCATTTAATTTTGTTAAAGAATTATCATAGAAGTATAAAATATGACTATATTTAATCACAGTTATGATCTAGTTTCAGTTATTATAGTTGACAGAAAAAGTTTACCTGTGGATTGCCTGAGAGGAACTGGTTGAGGAAATGAACATAGGGCTGCTCATCGACCACTTCGTAGTATCTGATGTTCCCATCGCCTTTTCCCGCGAGATATACCTAAAAATATTAAGAAAATTATTTCTATAACACCATACATAATAGCAATGTCTAATTTTTCTATGTGACGTTAGACATTAACTATTTTTTTGCGAGCACTCTCGATCATTAATAAGCAGAAATATGAGCAAATATCCAAACACGTCTATTGAATTGGTTTTTGAAACAACGTAACGGCAATGGCTATTTACCATCAAGAGATATATTGATTTCATACTGGTTAGTTACTGGCACAAGTCACTCACCATATTGGTATCATAATCGTAATAAGGGAACACAACGCCCGAGGAGCTGTCAATGGTTTCACAGACGAGCGGCTTGGTGAGGTCGTGCTGGTCCCACACCGCGTACTGGCGGTCGCTGTACCGCGAGAAGCCCGTGGTCAGCACCCGGCCCTGGCTCCCGAGGAACGTGCACTTGGACGCTTTCGTGCCCGTGTGACAGGGACCTTCCTGTGGAATTGAGGATTCAAGACATTAAGAAAGTTCTACAAAAGAAGAAGGAGATTATTCTATTTATGTTATGTGTATATGTACAAATATACAAAAAATAACTGAATACACATTTGTTTTTTAACGTAGAAGTTCTACAAAAGAAGGAGATTATTCTATTTATGTAATTTGTATATGTACAAATATACAAAGAATAACTGAATACACATTTGTTTTTATAACATAGAAGGAGCAAACAAGTCGACAGTCTTCCTTCTATCAGGTGATGTAAGGGTCCATTGCCGGCCATAGACGTCCGTAATCAACCTCAACCCCATATAAAATCTGTCTTACCTGCAGTTGGTCACAGATAAGTAGTAAGTGTAAACGCCTCGGATAAGTATTTCTCGCTTACCACATCCTTCAGACCAGAACACAGCAGAAATAGGTGTGGTGGTGGTGCCTTCGGAATAGAATCTACTAAAAGGTTCATTTTAATATTTAATATGTGACGGGTACTCACGATACGTTTTGTTAATTATGCCGATATTTCGACCAAGTTGCATGAATCTTGGTCACGGCAAAACTGTGATGGCGGGGAGAAACCGTAGACAAGCACTAGTGGTAAAATAATCTATCTACCCTATGTCTAGTTCATTGTTCCTTTTTAGGTTTCATTTTAAGACACACAACACTGACAATATCCTTAACAATTGACCACGATCCATGCAACTGGGTCGAAATATCTGCATAATTAACAAAACGTAAAGTGATTACCGTTACATAATAAAAATTAAAATGTATCAATTCCGCGATAATGCGAGTCTAAAATCATATACTACCAAAGGGTTCTTTGGTACGTTTGTTACATAATAAAAATTAAAATGTATCAATTCCGCGATAACACTAGTCTAAAATCATATACTACCAAAGGGTTCTTTGCAACATTTCAACTCACAGACAGTACGATCCCTCGCCTGGGTTCTATGACACGCAGCTTCTTGTCCTTACACGTGGTGGCGAGTAGGGAGCCGTCACGGTTGAACGACATGCAGTAGATGACGTCACTGTGGCAGTCGATCACCTTCACCGCTTCACCCTTGCCCACGTCCCATACGAAGATCTGTGAACAATATTAAGTAAGATTAGCAAGAATTTTACAGACGAAGGAGGCAGAATAAGTTTAGAAGATGGTAGAATTAGTAGTAAGAGATTTTGTAGCGGGGCATTATCGGGGTCAAAAGATTAATCGCATAATCTATATCGCAGCTTAGACCATTATCATTTTTATCCACACTAAGCAATGAATCGATTTGGCATTCGTTCTTAGGTACCAAATTTAATGTTCTCAGACATTGAATTTTCTTCGAAGTTAAAATATTTTGTTGAGTAGATTTATTTTTCCTCGCTGTTTTTTTTTTAATTATACTCTCAAGCCATGACGTATAAGGGAGCTCTACGTTGAATTAACAAAATCTTATGTTTATCTTATACCATTTTCTATTACTTTACATTGATCTTAAACAAATAAAATAACTCATATAATTTCACATAATCAGCCTTTTTCTACAGCACCTGGAAAGTCAGACGTGACATTGTTTTGCATTAAGTCATTAAATGTGTTTGAATCAGCAGAGATAATCCAACGGCCTTATGTATTTATGCACGCGTCGAATCATGATAATCCACCCTAATGCCCTTCTGGGAAGATCTACAAGTTTAGAGTAATATAAAAGGGATAAATGTATTCCAAAAACAAATTTACATTCAAAGGGTTTCTAAGCGTGTTAAATTGTAATTGATGAATGTCAAATGGAATGGAAAAAACACTGACTGGCTATAAGAAGGATTTGTGTCGTGATTATTCGACTTCCACGTATTGTATCCAAGTGGTTACGTTAATACACTAATTATTGACGCGCTTATAGTTACTCGTTAAACATCAGGTTTGCAGTAAATTAAAGAAATGTGTCTATTTCTAAGCCCATAATTATGATAAGTTGAAGAATAGCCCGAAATTTAAATTTTGAATTCATTCTCGTTATAAATATTTGTTAACAATGGATGAAGCGGAATTAGACAGGACGTTTACATGAAAAAATAAACAAAAAACTTTTTACAAAGCAATTTTTTATTGCTTACTTTACGGGAAATACACAGCCCCGGCTCTGTATATATCTCGAAAATATATTAGAATCCCAGAATAAAAATGTCGTCCTTCTGAATTGGAAAGTAACTTTATGTTTATCGTACTTTAAGTACTGTCGTTTTATTACGAGACATTCATTATTTGCCAACTCTTATTTAACTTAAACTTTGCTTATTCATAAATCTATTTTATAGCCTCTGCCTTTAGCCTCAGGTATATAACTCCCACATTACAACAATGGAAGCTAAGCTCCAGCTCTTTCAGATACTGTATTAAGTAGCGACTACTGACCGTTCTTTATCTACGTACATACATATTATAAAGCGCACAAAAAAACGTTGATCCTAACGCGGAACGGACAAGACTATAATTTCAATAGAGCACGCACTGCGGAGCGTGAAATCGGTCATGTCGGAACACTTAGTGGACTCGCGTGGCGATCGACCGTTCGTGGGTGACCGTTACATGCTGATACCACCGATAATGCCTGACATTGATTAAGATCTGTGTTACAACTAATCTGAGTTTTATTGGGACGAAATTAATCGTAAATTCATCAGGTACAATAGCTACACTACAATTGAGACAGTATTTAATACATTATAGTTATATACAAAAGTTTTAGTATGCTATTTTACATTTAAAAACAAAAAGTTCTGCAAGATATATTACACTAACACTTAATTTATATAACATTTAACGTTCGATATCGTTGTGTTAACAGGCGTGAAGTGAAAAATGTGCTAATATTCAAGCACATCATTTATAGTTACTAAATTCTGAATTCACTTTTATGTACTTATACAATGACTATGTATTTTATTTTCAGTTGGTGATAACAAAGGCTGATATTAGATTATTGCAGATTTGGGATCTACGTATACGAATATGTTAATTATTTTGAATATACTAAGGGCAGATTAGAAATCTGTCTTTTATAAAGGATGACTTTAGATAGTAATGATGAATAGTTAATTGTATTGAATGAATAATATGGTGATATTGTCGTTTCAAATGCCTAACTATGCGCATTTGCTACAAATTCAAATCTCATTTATTCAAGTTGATTCATATTAAACACTTTTTGAACGTCAAAATTCTACCAGCGCCTCGGAAGGTTTATTCGTTATGGAGAAAAGCCGGCGCAAGAAACTCTACTAAAAAAAAAAACACTTATTACACCATCTTTTACATTACTAATGAAAAAGATGGTGATATTGCCTTATATATGCCTAACTACGCGCATTTCTTACTTGAAACAAACCACTTTATATGTTAAACGTACAAGATAATCGAATCCGGCGCTGAGCAGTATGTTCTCGGCGGTGGGGTGCCACTCCACGTAGGCGACGCGCCGCTTGTGGCCGTGCAGCTCCACCAGCCAGTCCGTCAGGTGCATGGACAGCCCGCCGTCGGGGATGTGCCATAGCTTCACCTGGAAATATTAATTAAATAAATAAATAACGCTTCACACTCATAGCCCCACAGTAGGATTTTCCCCTGTGTCGTGGGTACCATTGACAACACACAAGACAAGGACACACACCCAGACCAAGAACGGAAATTTAAACTCATCATTCAAATTTCCGCCTCGC
>DWPV01005822.1:0-12028 GCA_018251915.1 Urbanus proteus proteus
TTGGTCTGGGTGTGTGTCCTTGTCTTGTGTGTTGTCCATGGCACCCACGACACAGGGAAAATCCTACTGTGGGGCTACGAGTGTGAAGTGTTATTTATTATTATTTACTCTCTCTCTTCCCGTGGATGTCGTAAGAGGCGACTAAGAGACCAGGAGATATGTAACAGCGTCTTCCTGTGTAACATCAACAATGGGGTCGCCAGCACCCATACCAGACGTAGCGTCTATTGGCAAAAACCTTAATTAATTCCAGCCTTTGTCTGGACTTCAAAAGGCGAGTGAGAGGTATTAATTAAGAGCTCTTACGATCCCCGTGGCGGAGCGGTTACCCTACCGATCTGACGCGCAGTGGGTCCTGGGTTCGATTCCCGACCACACAGATGAAGAGTTTACATTTCTATTGTGGGTCTGGGTATTTGCGTATTCGTCTTTGTATGTCCATGGCACCTACGACACAGAAGAAAATCGTAATATGTGTTTAGAAAGTGTCATTTTTTTACCTTTCTAACCAAAACACTGTTATTACGCTGAAATGCGTAATATTATTTGTTTATTTTATTACGTTACAATTATGACATTAATTTTCCGCTCGACTTCTCTTGTGATGTTATAATTTCATTAGCTTTGGCAGTGTCGACAAACAATATTTTTACTACACATGTTATTACGGAAATGGCAGTCGTTAATATTTGTATATATAAAATGGATGTCGGTATGTACGAGATGTATTTTTTTATATTGAAGTAGCAAACGAGCCCGCAGTCATGAGTGTAGAAAGCGTTTTAAGTTTTTTTTTTTTTTAAGTCCTCCTGATGCCTATGAAAATTACTGTCCGACCGAAGATACGGCTTCGGCTTCGGCCACCTTCGGCCAAAAATCGCACCTTCGGCAAAACCTTCCTCTTCGGCCAAAAGGGGCCGAAGTTTTTGCCGAAGCCGAAGGTTTCTAACAAGCACCGAAATTGAACAAACTGTCGCAAATCCGGGAGATTGTGACGGAGATGTTGAAGCTCAAAAAGCACATGCACTCTATTGTGGGCTTACACAGCCATTTCAAAATCAAAATTCATTCGTTTGTGTCAGAAATTTAATTATTTCGAAATAATACAATTTTTGACAAAATGCGTAGTAATTTTAATCAGCTCTAGAAGTTATTTATTTAAAATTAAGATAAAAAATCATGTCTTTCAATATTAATATTAACTTAAGCCAATCTGGACCTGAATCTCTTAGATTTTTCAAACCTTCGGCTTCGGCTGCGGCCGAAGGTGCCGTGATTGCCGAACAATTGGCTTCGCCTTTGCCTTCGGCCAGAGTTAGACCTGCGGTCGGACACTGATGAAAATACAGATTTTCTGTTTTTTTCTGCCTAAAACACAGGTGCTAGGCAGGAACGTTGAACCACAATAGGTTCAACCACCTTTGAACATATTCAAGTATTTTTTCGTAGGGAAGATTTTGATATTATATAGTTCATTAATATTTCGGGTAATATTAGGTATCTCTTGTTTAACTTACGTCTGTCTGACGCGTAATGGGATCGATTCCCGGCCACACAGACTAAATGATGAATTTAGATATCTGTTCTGGGTCTGGATGTTTGTGTATTCGTGTATGTGTGTGTCCATGGTACCCACGACACAGGAGATCATCCTACTGTGGAGCTATGAGTGTAGAAAGCGTTTTAAGATTAAGTTTTTTTTTTAGCTCTAAGTCTAAAATACACGCGAACAAAGTCGCGGCCCGAAGCTACTACTATGTCACTACATATTACAAAACAAAATCGCTTTCCGCTGTCTGTCCCTATGTGTGCTTAGATCTTTAAAGCTACGCAACGGATTTTGATGGTTTTTTTATTTAAAAGTGATTCAAGAGGAATGTAGTAGAGAAACGAAGCCGCGGGCTATAGCTAGTATGCTATATATAAAACAATAACTACTGGATTTACGTTAAATTAAAACAGATTATGACAGCAATATAGTAGTAATATTTAATGGTTGATTCACATTCCTGCTGTATTATTTTATCAAGCCACTGCTGAACACAAATCTCTCAGACTAACGATCTTATCTTCCGGATATCAACGGGTATGTTTAGACCACATTCCTCCGCTGACCAAATGCAAATTGGACTTCATACATCTTTAAAAATACTCTCAATAATTAATTCTAATTAATAAACAATAACTTTAAAAAAATACTCGAGATTAAAATTTCGAATCGGTAATCAAAGCCAAATAAGATCAAGGTCCTACTTGAGGTTAACCACAGATACGTTGGTACCCCTGAGGACTGAGCTGGAACGCCTCTGATAAGTATGTCTCCCTTACCACACCCTTGAAACCAGAACACATCAGCGTTACACTGCAGTTATAGGGAAAAAAATAGGTGTGGGCGTGGTGCTGCCGGAGTCGACAACATAGAGTTCTACCACCTTCAACCAAGTTGGAAACATCTGTCACTGCTTTTCTATTTATCACGAGCTGAAACTCCGCGGTTTCACCCGCGTTTAAAAAATAAAAAGGAATACATATTTAAACATAAATGTCATCCCGCACTCCCACGGCGGCTCGTGGAGCGCGCGCTAATTAATTTTTCAAAAATTAAAGTAGCCTATGTTACGTCTTAGACCATCAGCTATCTTTCAGTGAAAGTCCCGTCAAAATCGGTCCAGCCGTTTAGCAGCCAAACAGATAGACAGACAGACAGACAGACAGACAGACAGACATTTTTTTAATTACATTTTAGTTATAGGTATCGTATATACTTTCATATGCATTAAGTAAAAAAATGTTATTTTGAAATCACAAACAGACACTTCAATTTTATTTATTTGTATAGTTTGTTAATAGTCTGTATTTTTTGAGTTTATCTGTTGTGCATAATGACTTTGACAGCATTTGTTTACCTGTAATCTATGGTCAAAAAAGTCAAAAATAGTTTTTGGTCTTTTAGAACAAAACGATTGCGCTTTCTTTCACGAAATATTTGTTGCATTGTTGCAATAATTGTAATGCTCTTTATGCTGTGTACATATTAATCTATTAGATTTGATTGTGAATAGTGGTACCTGTTATAAAATATCTATTTTTAAGCCTGCATTGAACAATTCAGTTGTTATCATGTCGGTCGCTTTCGCGCCGCGCGGCACTCGGCCTCCATTGAGCCCTGCGCAAATTCAAAAGATGTTGGATGAGAACGCCCATTTAATTCAAACTATTCAAGAATATCAATCGAAAGGCCAGTTAATGGAATGCCATCAATATCAGCAAGTCCTACACAGAAATTTGGTTTACTTGGCTTCCGTGGCGGACGCTAGTCAGAATATACAGTCATTATTACCGGTAAATTATTTTTTTGTCACATATATTAATAAAATGTAAGAGAAGAATAAACTTGCTATATTTAATGAAAGAGCTTTGTTCAGGTAATTTAATTCTATAGAACATCCACTAAACTATTAATAGTATTTGTATTTAACACACCCCCTACATTAAAATTAATTTATACTTTAAGGTACAATCCAATTCTTTGAGACTAAAATGTTATATGCTTATGTGATGTTAAAATGCTATCATGCACTTTTTTATGTATCCGGATTTTATTGTATATTTTTTCATTTTAGCCACCACACCAGTTAGCAGCAGGGAATGTGCAACCTCAAGGACCACTCAACCCACCTGCAAGTGGAGCTGAAGTGCCTGGATCGCCGCAGCAACAGTATCGTCCCCCTTCCGGTGTCTCTACAACACCAACAAGACCTACACAATCTTATGGTCAGCGACCGTATGGTCAAAATCAGTATCAAGGCCAATACCAAGGTGCTCCTGGTGTTTATCCTCCTCAAGGGGGTTATGGGCCACCTGGGCAAGGGTATGGACCTCCTAACCCTCCGCAACAACCGCAGGGTTATGCCCCCAATTCTAACTATGGTCCTCCAATAACTACAGCACCTAATAATTACCCCCCATCTACTCATCCAGGACCAGGTTACCCACCTTCATCCGCCCAGCAACCGTATGCTCCTCCTTCTGGTAGCCCTGCAGGTGCAGGTTCACCATATCCTGTTCGTGGATCCAGTCAGCCTCCTTACACTGGAAATTCTGCTTATCCTCCCCCACAGTCAGGAGCCAATTACCCTAATGCTGGTGTTAGTACATATAATTCTACAACATCTCAGCCTCAACCATACCAGTCGCAACCATTCCCTAACACAACTCCTACGTCTGCTTACAGTTCAACACCAATTTCACAACCGAATCGGTCTCCCCAACCTCCTCCCAGTGGGTATACAGCACAGAATCCACCCAGTTCAGGGTATGGATCACCATCAGCACAATCTCCAACTTACAACACAAGTGCTCATGGCAATAATGGCCCACCGGCCACGGCTGCATCTGGAGGCCCCGCTCAGGGTGGACCGAGTGGTCAACAATATCCCCCCTCAGGACAACCATCCCCCTATCCACCGGCTACACAGCCACCATATTCAAATCCATCCTCTCAACCAGGCAGCCCAGCGCCATCTGTTTCAACAGCACCTCCCCCACAAACTTCATATTCTCAAAACCCACAAAGCTACCCTCCGGCTGGAGGGGCATATCCTCCCCATGCCTACCAGCAAAGTTATCCTCCTGCTCAATACCCTCCTTCTCCATACCCTTATGCTCGCGCACCAGCACCTGGCGCTCCACCGCCTGGAGCCCCACAACCTTATCCTGGATATGGTTTCCAGCCTCCAAATCAACAATAAATTTCAATACAATGTGTATTTTGAGGATTGTGTAAACAATTTTAGTTCTTAAACCATTTAAATGCCAACATTTAATACTGATGTTTTTCTTAATACTGAAAAAAGATTCAGTTTTATCTAGTTAGATATAATGCTGTAATACTTGTGTATGTTTCATGTACAGATTTTTTTTCATTAATTACAAAACTGTAATTAAACCATTTCCACAAAATGTTCCAAAAAATATTAATTATGACTTATTTTATTAACTGAATTTTAGCACTATTTTGCTTATTAAAAAATTAATTAGTAGGTAATTATTACACTGAGACATTTTGGTCTTCAGTATGTGTATGATTAGTAAAAAGACTGGTATCATAACTATCATATTGCAGAAAGACAAACATTTCATGCATTAATATGGCTTGTGTTTGTGTGCGTGTGTATAGGTATAGATAACTATAGGTAGAGACCTAGTTAAATGCTCATGGTTTAGCTGAACCCTATTTATGTATTTAGCTTCATTATAAACTATTTTGACCTAGTTATAATGTAGAATAAGTATTTCTAAAACACAGATCTGGAAGTAAATTTGTTGATTGTAAGAGAAGAAAATTGTGGCTAAACAAAACAATTCTACATAATTATGGCCCCACTGAGTAAAGTTCAATGTAAATTTTATTCAGATTATTTTTACACAATATGATTGCCTGAGATTATAATATTTTGTGAATTAAAAAAAAGTTCTTGTATATAATTATTTCATCTTCATAAAATGTGTGAAAATTAAGTTAAGAAATAAAAATAACACTTATTACATAAAATAGCTGTTTTCCTTCGAATTTTATTTCTTAACCTCATAAATATTGTAATAGATCCATTGTTCTACTAGCTGGCCTTATTTCATGTCTGTAGCACAAAGTAATGGCAATTGAAAATTGTCCCTAATTATTTTACACAAGTCCCGCAGTAGTCCCTAAAATGTTGCAACTCTATTGTAGTTAAGACAAGAGAAAAAAGACAAAACTGCTTGCTTGGCTAATATTTTACTATTTAAAATTAAATTATAAATAATTTTACTATATCTACCATTAATAAATAAATTTGAACTCAATCTTCATTTACACGGTGCTACACTATCCAAACATAGATATGTTAGAGAGGACAATACATAGGGAATAGTGGTATAATCTTCAATTTCATCAAGGGAAATGCTGTCCTCGTAGCATGATATGGCACATATTTCACCAGGTGTTCCCAAATCTCAAGATCTAGAGGACATTATGCTTTGTATTCTTATGGAGAATCATCACAAGGTATCTTCTATGGAATTTCCCTGAGTTACAATGAGTCCACGAGGAATATTTTTAATCCCCATCATAATGATCTAATAATTTTCTGTCCATTCTGAAAAAAAGGATAGATTATTTTCATTTTATTTTAAAGCAATTAAAATATGTTGTACTTGTAAACAATTATGGTCAGCTTAACTAATCTTATTAACCTATATTACGGCGGACATTAATCCCAAGTCCCAACATTGGTTGGGACTTGGGCAAAAATCCATAAAAATATTATCTTCAACATAAAACAGGGGAAAATCTAAATGTAAAATATTTTTTGTGCATTAACTTGCTATGACCTGAAAATTGGAATTCAATTAAAATAAGTCTTCAGTTTCAAATAATTAAAAAATAAAAAAAAAACTTGTTACTTACCTGATTTTACTATAGCTAATCGCGTACATATTCTATCCTACAAATCAATAAAACTGAAATCATTGTAACTGAAAAAAAAAAATTCAACGTTTTTTTATTTCATTTCGTTCAGGCAATGATACAAATAAACAGCAAAACAAAACACAACAAGGAGATACGCTATAGAGAGTAGAGTAATCATCCAGATGTTATAAGGATGACTTATTAGTAATCACAATAAATTCTAAATAGAAGTTTTACTTTATCAAGTGCAACAGATGTCACGATGAGATCGTGAGATGAGATGAGATAGTGATGCTCAACTCGAGTAAGGCTTAACTCGAGTTGAATTCTTTCGAACTCGAATTTAAATACCTATCTATTCACACCATAGCGTATCAACCGAATGACTCCGACGATATTATTATTATTTTACTCTTGTTCCGACATAGTACTAAGAAATTATATTTCATTATCGTCATTATTTTTTATTTGAGTAAAAAGGGAAAAAGTCCACATAAAGTATGAACGAGCTACTGCCGAAAATCTTTGTGATTAAATCGTTAATACTTTGATGAATATTTTGGTTATGTTAATTAAACATGTTCCAAAATGTTCCATTTTTAAATATTGTGATGTAGCTTGCTAAGCTAAGTCATTCAATTAGTAAACACAAAGTAAATATTTTACTAAATTTTAGAGCTGTATCCAACCGAATGTATTCATGAAACAAAGAGACAACAGGAAGTGGCACGTGGGTGAATTGAGACGACTACCAGTATGATCAGCTTAGCATAATACTCGGCTCCTATGCCACGTCCCCTTCATACTCTTTTTTCCGTGCCTCCATTCAATATCATCAATTAAAATCGAATTACTTAAATTGAGGTACGTGATTTTGAGATCGTGTTAACTCGAGTCGTATTTTTTTCGTGTTGGCACATCACTAAGATGAGACCGCAAAATTCGCAATTGATCGAATCAGTGTTGCTTATTCCAAAAATCTGAGACGTCTATCTTTACACTTAGTACGAGTTTGTTAAGTTTTTTAAACGATCACGATTTATACGCCCGTTTTTCTAAAGTAAAAGTTTAGTACCTAAACATTCCGCTAGGAGCGCTACATGCAGATGTATGGGCCCAAGGTTAACGAGCATGAAAGAAAGAAACAACAGGAAGTGGCACATGGGCGAATTGAGGCCACTACCAGTTCCACTGATCATATCAGCTTAGTACACTTAACAGCAGTGCTTGCCAGTCATTGAGACTCGTAAATTTTGTTTTGCGGGTAGTAATTTTTGTAAAATTTCATAAACGTACCTCGTTGACAGCAGACCGCCAATAAAACTGCAGGTTTCTTAGTGGTAAAAATACGTTATGATTCTGATTTGTATGTGTGTGTTTGGTTACACTGGTTCCGATACTAATCGGCTCCTATGCCACTTCCTGTTGTCTCATTCTATTATGTTAACGAGGAACGTTTAAACAAACGTAACAAACTCGTACTAAGAGTAGGTGGTACCGTGCCTGTATGTATTGATGTATTCATTAAATGGTGAATGACTTCGTAATGGACTGTGTGTTTTTCTACTTGCCATAGAAATCATGTTATAATTAAAGATGGTAACAATAGCGTCCGATAACGTGCACGAATGTAGGACTCCATAAAAAGTACTAGTAAAGTTCCCATATTTATGGATATTAATTAGGATATGAGGGATAAAAAATTTAAAACAAATGAAGGTGGGCTGTAAAGCACTTAAATTCATGGCCGCAAAACATTTAAAACGTCTGTCCCTGTCACTGTCACTGTATCTGTCAGTTAGCTGTCTAAACTTCAGACTGAAATCTGAATTTAAATAATGTACCTTTAAATACTTGTGTTTTGTTTTGCTATATTTATTGATTTTTAAATGTAAATTTAGCAATTTAACATTGAAGTGTATGTTAAATTTACCTTATAATAATGGCGTCAACAAACTTAAACGTCTTACGTGATCTTTTCAGTAAAATTAGGTATGTATTAGGTGCATTTTTCATTCCATAACCTCAAAGAAGAATGAAATCTATTACATTTTTTATTTATTTTCAGGATAGTACACACTTCAATAAGGACAAAGACGCATTATAAACCACCTAGGTTTCGACCTCCTTACTGGTATATGCCAAAAGAAAGGGTTGTATGTATTTTGTGATAAATATACGATGTATCATTGTACTATACCATATTTGCGGGGAATTACAATAATATTAATGCACTTTTTCACAGATGAGTGAGGAATTGCTTTCGCAAGAAAACAAAGATTTCCTTGAGGAAGTAAAACAGGATAAACTGAGTTTACAATCAAATCCAGATTCTCCATTATCAAATATTGATGTTCAAAAGACCACACAGTGGAATCCACATGTTCGTCGTGTTGGACTTATTGCTCGTAAAATAGGGAATTACCCTTTATGGTCTAAAGATGGGAAAAGAATTCAAACCACCCTATTACAGGTAACACTTGTTTGAACTACTTATTTGCTTAACCAAACTGTTATTGTTTATATTTTGTTCTAATCAGTTTAAAAACATTAAAGCCATTACTTGTCGAGCCAACATCGAAAGATTGCTACAGTCCACCTAACGAGACATAATAATAATGTGTATGTGTAGACACAAAAGATTGTGTGCTGATGAAAGGGATATGTAGCCTAATATAAGAGGTCTTATAAAAATGCTAGCATGCTAAAAGATGTCTATACATACATTGCATACACTTTTTCATTTTACATTTAGTAAAGTGTACGAAGTTTGTATGAACACACTCATATATGTCACCTTTAAAATAATTTTCTTTTCATTCTTCAGGTTGTTGACAATCATGTCATCAAATATATACCTCCAGAAGAATACAAACCAATGAAAATAAAATCAGTGAGGTGGCAGGAGAGACAAAAATCTGGGTGTTTATTAGTTGGTTCAGAAACAGTTGACCCCAGTACAGTTACAAAAGATTACTGTGGTATTTTCAATACTGTAGGCATGTTACCCAAAAAGCATCTATGCAGGTTTCTAGTGTCCCCACAAGCTGCTTTACCTACAGGCACACCGCTGTATGCTACCCACTTCAGAGTGGGAGATTATGTAGATGTTCGGGCAAAAACGTAAGTCTGTCACAACTATTTATAATTTCCATATCATAATTTAATTACTACTATTTTAAGTTTTTCTGTCAATTTCATTTTTACAGAATAGACCGAGGGTTTCAAGGCGTTATGAAAAGATGGGGATTTAAAGGCATGCCTGCCTCACATGGTGTTACCAAAACACATAGAAGACCAGGCAACATTGGAGCTGGAGGTGAAAAGGCACGTGTTTGGCCTGGAACTAAAATGCCAGGTCATATGGGTAATAGGTCAGTATGGCCATTTTAAGTGTGGCGACTTCCCGCTACTCGTCAAGACATGGTGCAACGAGTATTCTGAATCACGCTATCGAAGATTTCTCAATACACTGCATATATACAAGCTCCGAACTGAGACTGACGGAGGGCGGACACTCCCCAGGCATGATCACCTAGCCTAGCGGGAGATCTTCTTTTGCCAAGTAGAAATTAATATAATTGTGTGTCTTTATGATTTATATATTAATAATATTTAATATATTTATGAAAAATGTCTTAATTTTTTTTAGATGGAGAATATTACGTGGCGTAAAAATTCTTCGAATGAATACACAGCATAATGTCCTGTGGATGTTGGGAGTGGGAATACCTGGCGAAACTGGTGCTATGTGTTATTTGTATGATACAATACTGCCATTGAGGAAACTGAAAACACCACCGCCATTTCCAACTGCTCCCCCTTCAGATGATCTACCATTGGAATATTACGATGAATCAATACACCCATTTGAAGAGCCCACTCTAACATTTGAAGAAGCATAACAATTAGGGCCCTTGAGGTCTGAAGTTTGAGTTAACTGTTTGTTCAATACGTTGGATAAAATTAAGTGAAATAATTATAATTTAATTAAAATAAGTAAAGAATTAGTCAAAGTTTCAGCATTTTTATTTAAACACTTTACTAGTTATTTAAGCAGTGATAGCTTAATAGTTGAAACTTGGCCTTTCAATCAGGGGGCCCGAGGTTCATATCCTAGGCACGAACCTCTGATTCGTGTCCGCATTAGAAGTTAATTATCACTTGGTATAATGGAAAGCTGCAAACCTGAGTTCTTTAAAAAAGTTCTCGAAGGTGAAGCTTTCCAATTTGCACTGGGTCAGCACGGTGAACTAAGGCCTAAATATCTCTCACTATGTAGACCCGTGCCCAGCAGTAGGACAATAGTGGGTTGATGACAACTTGTTATTTATATAGTAGTAAACTAGGACTTTCTTACAGTCTGATCAAATTCCAAATCAAATTATTGTAAGGTATTTTATCAGTGTAGCCGGTAACAAAAAATATTTAACTTAATCTATGATGTGCCAAATATTTAACTTAATTAGATGACAGTTAGTTTCGAAAGATGACTTTAAAATGTCAACAGCAATATGGAAAAAAAAACTTTTAAGAAAGAACTTTGTTCATGTTGCTTCGATTGATAAAATAATTCAACATGGGCCAACATAATGCTTACATATACTACAGTAATACTGGGAAAAAACATTGGTTGAGATGCCAACACTGAATCTGACATTATTTTTGACAGATCACGCTCCATAGATTAAAAATATTACTGTCTGCTGGGTAATGTTTGTTTACATTATTTTCACGAGTGCTAAGTTTCTTATTTTATCAAAACATTTCGCATGCGTTTCAAATTGAAATACAATCATGATTGGACATTTAATATTGCTTGTAATATATTCGATAATTAATACAAGCGTTGGAAACGAAATAAATATATATGGACCCGGCCTGCAGCCTCGAGAAATAGTAATGCCGGCTAGATATTTCTACGTGAATATCACATCAGTTAACGAAAAATCGTAAGTATTTCATAATTTCACACTCTAAAATTCTTAATCATTGATCATGCCTATTGAGGGCCACTGCTGGATGTGGGGCTCCACAACATGCACTATGTTTATCCTAGCTGACCAGGTGAACATTGTTTTGAGATTTGATCTTAGTAATTTCCCTGTGAGCCAGTGATGTTTGTACAATTTCTAGTCCACTACGGTAGATTTATTTTGTTCACATACATAGGTCATATTTTAAATTTTGAACTTTTGATAGACTGGATTGATTTTAATGAAATAAAGCCTCGACGCAAAGTTAAGATTTGTATTATGATTATAACTGTATTTCTTTGAATTCCAATCAGTACATTTGGGGCTAATTGAATTCAAACATATAGACATAAAACCTGAGTTACGTTCTTCACTACATCGTATAAAACGAAAGTCGCTTTCTCTGTCTCTATATCCTTGTGTGCTTAAATCTTTAAAACTACGCAACGGTTTTGATGCTTTTTTTAAAAGATAGAGTGATTGAAGAGGAAGGTTAATATGTATAATAACATTAGTTTATTTTATAGTATATCTAGTATCAGCATTGCACCTGTGCGAAGCCGGGATGGGTCGCTAGTATTATATAATAATATACAGATGC
>DWPV01005823.1:0-12028 GCA_018251915.1 Urbanus proteus proteus
TATCACACCTGCCCTAAAATGCAGTCCAGTTTCAAGTGGCCTATTTCCCGAAGCCTGAGCTCCAAGCGCCACCCATTCATCTTCGCGAACTCATTAACTGACGACACATGGCGCCAGTTCGGGAACACCATAATGAACCATTGTGCATTAACGGTCATGATGAACTTTCATTATAAACTAAATTATAGTTTCTTTATGACATAGCTCCGTTTTAACTTTAAATAATTTTGGTAGCTGACAACTTTCTGAAATGACTTTGTACCTCAAAGTAACCAATTATAAATTAATAAGTTTTTAAAAGTAGAATTTGATAGGTATCTATTTAGTACATTTTTATGAGTACTATAACATTAATAAAAGAAACATGCGGACGAATTGTAAATCTCTTCCTTTTTAGAAGTAGGTTAATAAGTTAATAAAAAGATAAAAATGAAAATTGCAAGAGAACGAGAATATAAATAAAGAAATGTCTTGTACAATTCTTTATTTACATGCGGACACAAAACCCAGGCCCTATTTCTTATCAATATTCCTATTTATCGATAAAACAACGAACAATTCGGGAATTTTTGGACCTCACATTGGCCTATTTCTGCAGCATTAATAAAGAAGCCATTTATCTTACACAAGCTCATTAACCCGCGACACATGGCGCCTATCGCCAGTTAGGAAGCGCTGTAATGAGCCATTGCGCATTAACGGTCATAATTAACGACTAACATAATTTTTACTGTTAGATAAATATTTTATGTGAAAAATACATAGATAACAAAAACAATACATTATTGGGATATTTTTTCAATGCAACGTTTTGATATTTTAATGTTAAAACATGTTAAGACTTTATTAACTCTTAATATCATTAAAAAAATATCTTTGAATATTTTTTCTCACGATAATACATTTATAATCGTCATCGCCTTATACAGTATAAGGTTAAACTTTTATTAAAGGTGTAGGTCAGTAAGTATTACATAATTATATTATGAAGCGATTAATCTTATAATTTACTTAATAGTGAAGGTTTTGCTACTTATACTCAGTGTTACGCAAGCCATACAACTGCAGACTGATGTAATTTTACATATCTCTAGCAAAAATTGTTTTTTATGACGGACAGACCATTTTTCCGGTTTTATCTTTATGTTAGGGTTACCCTTAAATAAAGATAAAACGTCGGAAAAATGGTATTAATTACAAGTATTTATTACAATGGCAACTTCGCCAAAATTGGTAAAATGTTACTATAAACTGTAACCAAAATATATGAAACTTCAGAATTTTTAGGTAGACTAACAACAAAACGTCTTTTACGCTTCTTCGTAACCTAAGGCATTCTTATTGTCATTATGATTATCTTTATTTATAATATCTACGTGTTAACTAATCTTGAAGTACCTACTTATATATCGTTATATTTATTTTACTATTATGTCTATAATTTATCCAGTTATCCAGTACTAGCATTAACCCGCAGCTTCGCTCGCGTTCATTCACACAATGAGGCCGTAGGTATAAAAGTAGGCACATTGTAGGTATAAAAGTTACTTTTCTATCCCGCGGGAGTGGTATCACTTTTCGGGATAAAAGGTACCCTATGTCCTTTTCCAGATCCCCGATAATATATGTGCAAAATTTCATAACGATCGGTTGAGTAATTAAAGCGTGAAGGCATTACAAACAAATAAACGGACTTTCGCATTTATAATAATTACAGGATATTCGGACTTCAGTCTTACATCGCCTCATTCAACATATTGAAAACCAGTAACTATCGACATGTTTCCGTAAGACGATCGATACATAACAGCATAAAGAGCTATTGTTGTAACCATGGCACTTGAAACAACGACCCTCGATGGCAGTGGCGTGCTCTCGAGCACACAATGAAGGGATGAATGCAAACTAGTTGTATTCGATTTGTATACTTGACTTATATAATGAAGCGAGGTTTAGCGTTCCAACATCAATCTACCTTAGACCTAGTCTAGACTAGACTACTTCTAGTCTTAGACCTGCTTTTGACTACATATCTACTCCAATTAGTAGCTATACAAGGTGAAATTTTCACGAATGCGTAAATGGTCAAATCGGAAACCGTAAGTAATATCGAAAGAGGGTGAAATGTGTTACGAGGCGATTTTGATAAAAAGTAAAGCTGCAACATTCGTTTTTCAAAATAATTATTTGTATAGCTGAGAATGGAACGGGATGATTTTGATATAAAATAACATCCTGTTTTATTGCGCCATTGAATAGTGTTGCTTTAAAGAATGGTATTCCTACACTACTTATCCAAACACTATTCTACACTAGACACTTCCTAGAATGTTACATATGCAGTAAGCTAAACATACTATCGTAGTCTAGGAGCGGTAATGCATCCTCAAACCACTTAAGACTTAAAAGGTACTTGTTTGAGTTCGCTGTGGACAAGCACACGATTGTTGTGTCGTTAAATGCACATGTGTTTTACCTTGTCTCAGTGTGTAGATTGTAATTCTTGGTTTATACACACACAGACAAAGTTGCTATCTATCTAATCTAAAAAACTGGACATCCTTATAATGCCAAAAAAGTCATAGTTTGAAACATGCTTTCATAATAATGATATGAAATTAAGAATTAATTTTTGAAAATATTTTTTTCTGTGAAAAGATAAAGAATGTATTAAAATTACAATAACTACTAAGGTATTTGTATCCATCAGTATGTTTAAACTGAAAATAAAATGTTTGAAAATTTTAACTTCAAAGTAAAATAAACTAGTTTGTACCGTCAGAAACAGACTCCCACAAACAGCGTTTGATAATATATTTTAAATCGTTAATTAAATTATCTTAGAACCCACTATTTATTATTTATCAAAAGCCTAATTACTTACGCGTTTTAATGTTTACCAGTTTAACCAAGATCAACGTTTAAGTTTTATCGTAGTATGTTAGCTAGCTAATTCTAGTGAGTGCGAGGGGTAGTGGCATCCCCGAAGCACTTAAAACATGAAAGGTATCTGTTTGCACTTCGACCAACCACAAGCCGTGAAATGCATTAGCTGGCCTTTGCTTACAGTATGCTAAGATTATGATTATAATATAATTTGAAGTTTCAGTGTATACATATTTAACTTTTAGTTTCAGATTTTAACTTGTACAAAAGTAACAAATCATTTTTAACTAAACATTTATAATCATTTTTAACTTTTAGTTTTAGATTTAATTACGGTACTGATTTATTATTTTTTTTTTGGAGAATCATTCTTCCAAAATGAACTCTGAAAATGAATTAGGTACTGAATATTAACTCTGATATAAACAATAACAACTTACGTCGATTTTAACATTTAACGAGCTCTTTGTACAATATCTTAAAAATTTTATAATCCACCAAATCATTTATTTCTTAATCCTTCGCCTCAAAATTTAACAATATTTATACAGATATAGTGAGATAAGCTCTTTCATTACACCCTTATGCTTTCTTAACGCCCACGCAGCCATTACATTAATTTTCTAAGAAAGCTAACATCCAATCCTCATTTTCATCCCCAAACCCAGAATAACGATCGTTGGCTCCTCAAAATGTAATTAAGCGCGTTATTTATGTATATTATACAACAAAACCCATTTAATCCTTTTAAACCGATTTCAGAAAATTAGTCTCTAATTTTGTGGTATTATCGTTGTTCATTACTATAATAAACTTATGTATGTTTTGAGCAAGCCAATTTGTCTTTATATTAGTAGAAAAAGTATTTTTACTGAAACTATTTTCGGTAGCATGAATCTTATATATTTTATACCTATAACCTTCCTAACAATTTTATAAATGGGTTGGATAAGAGACTAGACAGTAAACACGCTTGCTCTTGGGTTTCGGAAATAACTTTAAGATGTCTTTATCGTAAAAAATATCCCAGGCCTTAAAACCGATATAAAAACATACACGGATTGGCTACTAAACATACTTCAGTTTAGATATCACTTGGATATAAATAAATAGATATAAACTATGTACTGTATAGACGAAATATGTATAGAAAAGATATGTATAGATGAAAATTCAAACGAAAACAGCTTTTATTATAGCATTCAGTTATTTATACAGCAGCATCTCCACATCAATTATTCAATTTGAATAAACATTATAAATATATATCATTTTCGCTATAAACGAGCTCAAAGTATTATATCAAACATGTTACCCATTTTCACATATCAGTAACGGCGAGTCCATAAAAATATAGCAAGCAATCCGATTTGCGTTCACGCCATTTTGAATATCAAATCAACCAATCGTATATTTGCTGCGAATGCGACGCTCGGTTGAAATATTTTAAAAATGGAATTGAGCATAAAATAGTTCGGAGACAGTGTACGTGACCATAAATATGAATGGGGATTTTTTATGACAAAGGAATAAATATTCATTACATCCATAGACTTACGAAGGTGGCAATACCCTACGAGGTTCGACTTCGAACTGCTGCTCTGACTACCTTTTTCTGCCAAATAGCGACAGTGTGCTTTACACTGAGTAAATGATAATTCTAAATTAATTTCTTTAAACCAAAAAGTTTTAATTTTAATTTTAATTTAATTCGAGGTTTTATAATAAACATAGATTAAAATACGCCGCAATCGCAATGAACTTTAAATTTATGAGTTAGGTATAAATAAAGACGCATAGACCGCGATATAATTAGATGTAGATACAAAATCTTTTTCATTGTTAATTCTCGATGTATTAAACAGACGCTCTTTTCTTTCTAAGTCAATGTTTACATCAGTTTCTGTAGTATAATTTCAGTACCACACAATTGCACTACAAAGAAAAACTAAAACTTGTTTCTTTTCATACCAGAATAGGTAATATTATTAAACTTTGAGACACAAAGAAAATACCGATACTGATAAGAGAAATCATATATCGTAACGGAACCCACAGAACCTTTATACCTTAATCAAAAGAGGTGGATAAGCCTACGTAATCCTATACGTAATCGTATATGGAGAGACCTTTGCCAGTTTTAGTATCATAATCGGCTGTACCCTTAGATAAAATGATTCGATACAAAGGCAAAACTAGAAATAGACTAATAAAAGAAAGAAAAGATTTATTTGAGGCAGAGATAACAAACTCGTTGAAAAAAATTCTTTCGGCTATTTTTGATTTCGCTAAGGGTCAAGTCAACGATAGTGCTATAATAAAGGTACACGTATATAACTGAAATGTTTATAAATTAAGTACCATATAGTATCTCTTATTATAATAATACGTGCAGGATCATTAATGGAGGTATAAAAAGATATATCAAATGTGAATTTAGAGAAACGCAACTTTTGAACAAAATATATTAGACTAGACGGTTCAAACTGAATTATGTGGTTAAAATTTTAATCAGGCACTTAAATTTTACATTAAAGTGTTAAATTATTACCTATTATGTTTTATAATTATAATTGTATGTAGTTACGGATTTATGCTATTTTATATTGTAAAATTTACTGAGAGATATTTCTAAAAGTTAGTGTTGCCAGATGCTTCACACTTTACGGTTCGCCTCGCCCAGTTCTTTCTTTTTTCAGACTATGGTAATTTATAATAATTAGGTGTTCTTACCCGTAATTAGCAAACTAAGATACTAATTTGGTTGTGCCTGTTTGAGACAACCCAGACGTAGTCTGTCCTCCAACGGAGACGCTACGGGGCGGGAGTGGTAGGTCAAACAAAATTTAATTTTAAGCTAAATTACACTTTTTTACATTTTCTTTGCAAAATGGAGTGCTTTGAAAGCATTTCATAAAAATAGGTTTAAATTAAAAATAAAGGAATTCTATTTTAATTGTCCTTCATAAAAGTGTAAAAACAATAATAATTGCCCCTTAAAACAGAATTTGGTGACAAAACTTGAGAAAAATAACATTTGTCTATTACGGAGCTGTTTGATTGTAATATATTATGTATAATGCATTTTAGTAAAACATAATTGAATAGTCTTATTCTCATTAAAATGCAGACATAAGCAATGTAATGTTTGTGTACCTATATTTAGGTATCGTTAATTTCTCATTGTAAATGGCTTAGTCTACCAATAAAATATTTCATTTATTTGTGTGGGTATAATTCAAGTTTATTGTAGTCGGTACTGTGCACTGTGTGTTGTATTTTAGTATTAAAATTATAAAACACGCAAAATATCAATTGATCATTGATTGAATACATTTATTAAAACGATAGATAAATTAATATCCTTTATCTATTGCTATGACCAATATAATCATACAATTTCTCAACGAGTGTTTTTATTTATTTAACAAGCCGAGTTAAAATTTTATAAGTAGGTACCATCTAGATATGTCAATTCATTTCTCAAAGAAACACACTAGTTTATTTCTATTCATTTCTTGCGACTCCACACGTCCACTTCCCACGAGACTATTGTTATGGTCGACTTAAACTTGTCTGAAGCTTTAAGCGGTTCCTGCGGTTTGCACTTCCAAGTTTGGCCAAGTGGGACTACCTTTATCAGATGAAAGCGGCTGTGGCTATACACGCAGCCATTGTCTGAGAAAACGGGAAATTCTAGGTAAACTGGAAATACTGTAGAAAATATTATTACTGTCAACTTGTTTACTTCTTAAAAACATTGCTGCGATATGTTTTTCATAATATAGAAATAGCTTATGAGGCTCCAGTCCACCGTCACTATATGGTAAGTGGTCAAAGTTGCCCCTTGACCTATATGCTCATCCCCAGATGAGATTATGACGTATACCCCTAGGTAATTAAGGGATAAGTTTAAATGCCTGGGATAAATACGCCATTTTCTTCAAACTGTAATACAACAGCGCGTACCGTTGCTATGGAGCAGGATTAGGAGTAACTATGGTACCTCTTGAGTTGAACCACAAAGGGTTCTACCTTTAAATTACAATGGTAATTGCATTTTATAAATTTAATTTATTAATTAACGAGCCGCGTAGCACAGTTGTAACTATTTATTCATATATTTATTTCCAAAATCCACAGTTCTTAGGTCTACAGGATACAAGTGTAGCATAGTGACACTGAGAGCCAATTACTGATTCCCATTTTTTAAAGTGGTACCTAAAGATGAAACTATACCAATCTGACACTCAGACATTGATAGAATTAGATTTTAAGTGTAAAGTTTACTGTTTATGGATTCTTCTTTGTGTTCTTTTCATTTATTTTCAGGCGGTTGAAAGTGGTTTGGGAATGTTACAAATTTAGTACCTGCCGAACGTAAAGTAACTTTTGATGGAGAAAGAGGTCAGTCAATAACACGTCAAACTATTTCGGACGAGGGAGGGGATGAATGTAGTTCTTTTTATAGGTACCTACGTGTAAAAGTCAGAGTAGTGCTCTACTTTTTGAGAAGAAGTCAATAATAAAGTATTTTTACACACTTTACACAGCACAATTAAATTCCGGTTATATGATCCTATATACTATTAGATTTAGATGTTATTCCAATCAAAGTTATGAAAATATTCAGATCAATCAGTTGGAGTTAACTAACCAAAAAATTTAGTTGCAAGATTTCCTGCTGATATTTCTACACCAAAAACAACCACACACCTTAAATTTTGTTTACATGCATAAATTATCTATGCTACTTTATAGCACATTGTTGTAACCAGGCATAACTTACAAGTTCAGAAACTCAAGATTTCAGGAACATATTTAAACATGCAAATAAAAGAAGTATGTACCTACTTACTAGGTAAGAACTTTCCAACTCCGTGGAGGAAATGGTTTACCTCTAAGAATATGTGATGTTTGGATGGTTCAATAAGTGGAATGCAAGACTTAATAAGACTTACAAACTCATGCAGTTTCGTTCTCATGGGATATTTAATGTGAATTTCGTATTTTGAACGTACTCGTATACTTGCTAATAAACAAATTAAATAAAACATAAACTTTTTGACTCAAAGAGCCTATAAAAGTAGGCATATAGTAACTATCCGCCATGGATTATATCAAATAAAGCAATATATTTCATATCAATTTTATATTTTACAAATTATACGAGTACAAACAAAATAAGAAAATGTAATCTTAAAATTTCATATGAATTGACAACATATTTTTAGACAGCTATCTCATTAACTTTACCTACATTGTAATGTTAGTTGCGAACAAAATAACAAAAGCGAAAAATGGGCATCTAATACAAGACCCTAAAGCCGACGTAACAATCATTTTTGACTTTAATACTCAAAGTACCCAATAGAAAAAGTTGGCAGAGCGAAAGTGTAATCATCAAATGGAAAGGTCGAGGGGAGCAGGCTACGTCTAGTTACGGCTAACGAAGACAAAGTATGTAAAAATATTGTTTATCCAAAATTTTAAAGGAGGAAATCTCATCCCGACAATTTCAAAGACGACATAGCTCCGAGGCTTTCGGGTGAAATATTTATCGCGCTCTACTTTGTGTCCCTGTAAATTATGAGGAAAATTTTTGTTGAGTACGCGTTAACGCTAGAGAGATGGGTATAAAAACTTCCTTGAACAGATGCCGACGGGTCGTCACGACCCTCTTTCGAAAAAATAGGTACATATGATGCTTTAAATATAAAAATGTATACGTTAATCTAAAGAGAAAGTAAGCAATATAAAATAACAACAATAGAATAAAACCAATCGTTTGATGATACCTATTCAAGTACTTCCAACTCAAATAGCACTGCGCTTTAGTATGTATATTTCGTGCCATGCCACAAGAATATTGTACAAGTTTAAAAATCAAAAGGGGTCAAATAATCCCATCAGTCTTTCTAGTGTTAAATTACACAATGCATATACAGGGTATAATTATACAACCTACTACGCTTGAGTATTTGCGCGCTCGATGTAACATTATTTCATAAGCTCTCGACGAGAGAGCGAGCTCTGTGAGCGCTCATGTTTTTACATGAAGCCAGCGATTGAAATGTAAATTGGATTCGAATTGGTCGGAAAAGCCAGTATATTACCAAAAAATGCGAAGGAAAGCCGTCGACGGCTCCATGCATTGCGGTAGCCCGCAATAACTTTTTAAAATTAACAAATTCCGGCTTTACCCTTGTGTCTCCAATGATGAAAGAAAAGCAATCGAGCTGGCTCATTCATGTGCGTGTTTAAATCAGCTTTTTTATACAGATAAATGACAAAAAATATACGATTTTTGTATATTTTCGGCTTCCTTCAATTTTACTTAAATGGCAGTATGAGAAGTTAAAAGTGAAAACTAACACAAACAATACGTACTGTTTACCAATTACCACGTACATGAAGACATTTGCAACAACAATTAACAATAACTACACATGGGTATTCAGTTTAGACGTTAGAATATTCAGTTAGCGGCGAAATAACTTACCTTAGCCGCGGAAGATTAAGTATCTAATTCTAAGAGCGTATTCAAGGCGTTGGCGTTACTGCACATTCTCATAACAACGTAACCGTTGGCGACAGTCCAGCTTCCGCAATCGCTGGCTGACGTTCCAGGACCGCGAGCACTTGTATCTACTGTTGAAATATTTTCGAGTAACAAAACTTTCGCTATATCGAGATTTCTTGAGATTTCCCTTGCGTTGTTTTGTTGACTCTCATTGTGAATGTTTAGTTTAAATAAAACAGCATCTGTAAGACGCCGGGCAGGTAGAATAGAGTTTGCAGCCTATTTGATAATAAGTACCTAAGTCGAGCAGGGTTGTACCTAAAGATGATCTATCCCTAACTCACATAGAACTAAAGAAAATAACTCTAATCTGTTACGTGTTTTTCTTTTTGACAAATTTGTTCCTCTGTGTTATTTTATTCATCAAATCAAAGCATCATAAATAATCGTTCCTATAAACGGTTTACACTTTATAAATTTCGTTTCCATTACCACTTATTATTTAATATAAAACATTTTTATAATCGTACTTCGATTAATTCTAAAACGGAATAGGAACAAACCATACTAAAATAACACGATTGCCTAATCAAAACTTCTTTAATCTGCGTTGTTTGTTTATTGTTACATTGTTTACGAGACCGCGGTGTATTTTGTTTGTTACGAAGCTTTCCAATAGTAAATAGCGCTTGCTTTTTACTAGGTAATAGCCTCATCAGGTTCCATCATTATGACCCAATTACGTGCTTGTTAATTGGCTTCCTCCCGCCTTACATCGATTTAATGATATAAATCATAATTATGGAATCAAATAGAAACAGGAGTGCCGCGATGAGCTAATTGAAACTTGTTTACTCAGCGTTGTTTGTTTATTGTTACATGGTTTGTTTACGAAACCGCGGTTCTATTTCATTCTCTATTGTTGTGAGTCAATTATATATTGTGGTAGTTTTAAACTGTAATTAAAACTATTTTATAAATTCGCTATAGTGAACAAACATCCAGTCTGATGGTAAGTGTTTACAGTCTCCTATGTATGCATGTAATAAAATTAAGATTGTAATCCTTAGTAAGGTCGGGAATAGCTACGTCTGTTGCTATCCTGGATACTAAGTTGGAACATCTCGTACCTATATACAATAGGAATCATACCTCTTAGCCTAAATAAATTGGTATAGTGGTGGTGCCTTCGCAATCGAATCACAAACGATTCTACTTAGGAGTAAATACCTATGTAACCAAATTGGGCTAATTACAAAGATAACCTTGTTATCTTCAGCTAAATATTATTACATGGTCTAGTCCAGTACAAACCAGCGGAGTTTAGGTGTGAGTATACTTGTGTTTCAATCAGAACAGTGCGTCTCACTAATTGCTTGATCGGATTCCATCATTATGAGCCAATTTTGCGCTGTTTCAAATTACGTTCCGCCAAATATTGATTAACTACGGATTTCTGTTTAAACCTCTACTCCATTTCCGTCATCATTAATATTCATTGGCTCATTCATTATTTCCACTGCATTTTGTAGCGTTAATAAAAGCAATGTCCTGTCTTCATACATTTATATACACATGCTACCTGTTCAAGTTAAAGTTATCTACAGTATTACGAGTATGTAGTATTAAAACGGTCAGCTGTGCGAATCTTACATAACAAAAGAACGCGGATGATCATAGATTCGTTGCTTCTCAGTTAGTTAGTGTTCCAACCACGTCAATGTGCGAGGTATTTTTCGTCAAGAACCAAGGTATCTTACCAAGCCCATTAAACCAGAGTACACCAGTGCTTAATACTTTTGTGACTACACAGAAAAAGGCCTCATAAGTTGAAAATAAAGCTATAATCAGTGAACAAAATTATTAAGTAGAATATAAAATGCAAATCTACATGCAAGATTTTTAATAACAACAAAACTACTACGAGAATATTTCTAAAATTCCGTCGTCCAATCACTCTCGTATTGCTGAACTCCTATATATTAATCTTTTCCCTCGCTTCAATGGATGCATGTTTCGGAATATGTTTCTATCGGAATTCAATAAAGCTACATTCTTTTGACCTTCTTTATAGTTCAGCAGTTCTCCGTGCACTGTATTATGTATTAATGAAATATGAAATGCAGGGTTTCTTCTACAATCGAATAAAAATGAAATTTAATAATTATAAGATCCGACTAATATATGTCTTTAATAAGATACGTTTTGGCGAATAAAATTTCACAACAATAGTAATATATTGATCTAAACGTCATCTACTCGGGGGACCGATAAATTAATGGAAAATTAATATTAGTATGTAATAGTATGAAGTTCTCTGTGGAGCTGGTCCATCAGGGTTTGAATGAAATTACCAACTGTGTTCATTATTCGTTAAATGTTACTTTAAATTATTATTTTTACGACCGACATTTTTGGATAGATGCGGAAAAACGTCAATAATTATTAAAAGACTAGTCAGATTTTCTTCAATATTAATTAACCATACTCTCGATTAGTGATCCTTTTAAAATAAAAAAGTATATTTAAACCCTTTTTGGAGTCACAACTCCACAGACAGATACACAGATCCACAGATACACTCGTCAAACTTATTACACCCTTCTTTTTGCGTCAGGG